>VSMD01102809.1:0-48809 GCA_008750895.1 Mirza zaza | reverse complement strand
GCAAAGAATTTATGAAGAAAACCCCAAAGGCAATCACGACAGCAACAAAAATAAACAAATGGGACCTGATCAAATTAAAAAGCTTCTGCACAGCCAAAGAAACTGTCAAGAGAGCAAACAGACAACCCACAGAATGGTAGAAAATCTTTGCAAGCTACACATCTGATAAAGGGCTGATAACTAGAATCTATTTAGAACTCACGAAAATCAGCAAGAAAAAATCAAACAACCCTATCAAAAAATGGGTAAAGGACATGAACAGAAACTTCTCAAAAGAAGACAGAATAATGGCCAACAAACATATGAAAAAATGCTCAACATCTCTAATCATCAGGGAAATGCAAATCAAAACCACAATGAGATATCACTTAACTCCAGTGAGAATGGCCTTTATCATAAAAGTCCCCAAACAACAAATGCTGGCATTGATGTAGAGAGAGAGGAACACTCCTACACTGCTGGTGGGACTGCAAACTAGTTCAACCTCTGTGGAAAGCAATGTGGAGATACCTCAAAGCGATATAAGTAGATCTACCATTTGATCCAGCAATTCCACTACTGGGCATCTACCCAAAAGATCAAAAATCACTTTATGAAAAAGACACCTGCACTCGAATGTTTATAGCAGCACAATGTACAATTGCAAAGCTGTGGAAACAACCCAAGTGCCTATCAATACATGAGTGGATTAATAAAATGTAGTATATGTATACCATGAAATACTACTCAGCTTTAAGAAACAATGGTGATATAGCACCTCTTGTATATTCCTGGATAGAGCTGGAACCCATTCTACTAAGTGAAGTATCTCAAGAACGGAAAAACAAGCACCACGTGTACTCACCAGCAAATTGGTATTAACGGGTCAACACCTAAGTGCACATATAGGAGTAACATTTATCTGGTATCGAGAGGGTGGGAGGGGGGAGGGGATGGGTATATACAACCACAAAGAGTAAGATGTGCAACATTTGGGGGATGGACATGCTTGAAACTCTTACTCGAGGGGGGAGGGGGCATGGGCAATATATGTTACCTTAACACTTGTACCCCCATAATACGCTAAAAAAAATGAAAAAAAATAGACTGAGAAAAGTACCTTGGACTCAGAAGTCAATAGGGGATCAGTAGCTATCAATTAATGGAGATGCACCATTCACATCATAAGGGTCATTGAGGGCCCAGAAGGGGACTTGCAAAGAGCTCATGAAAGTGCTCGTGAGGAAAAATGCCAAATTTAAACTTCTATCCAGAAAGCATGAAGCCATCTCATGGCAATGCCTATTAAGTGAAAATGTACCTGTTCCTCACTTCTCCTTTCCAGTCTCCTCCAGTGCTGGTGGACCAGCATCTGGGGAGTCAGGGAGGAGGTAGGTGACAAAAGGAGGAGGTGATCATAAGCCCTACTCCAAAGGCATATGGTCCACCCACAGCTGCTGTCGCTGGGGAAAGAAGTTCTTGAATGAAAGCTGATGTGTTAATATCTTAGACTGGACATTCTAATTTCTGTATCAAGACTGTTTTGTGACAGGATGTTCTATTATCTAAGAATGGATATAATTATCAGCCTCCCCTGCCCACAGAAGATGGACCACTTGTTCAGAAGGGGTCTGAACCTTAAAAGGAAGAGTAAGTGATAAAAGTAAGTCTTAGGTTTGCACCCTACAAGTACTGCCCATCAGACACATCAGTTATCAGAAATCAGGAAGCAAAATGAAGTCGTTGATTTGGGGGCTAAAAAAAAGTTAGTGGAAATGATTTTGTTTATTGGGGGAGAGGTTGGGTGACAGAAAATGTAAGGGCCATCTGCTCAGAAGTGGTGGTTGATGCTGGGACTCACAGGTATTGAGGAAGAAGGTAGAGAGAGGAGCGTCAGGACAAGGTTTTGATTGACGGTTACAGAAATTAGCAAAGGTTTGGAAAAGCCACTGAGGATAACTCAGTATGCCATCAAGTGTTGGTAGAAGACTGCTAAACACCAGCAAGCTCTCCCCCGAGCACAGAAAGCGAGCGTGTGTGGCAATCCATGTCTCATGGCTTTCCCCAGAAAAGCCTGCCAAGGAGGTAGCCAGGCCCGGGCATTGTGGCATCAGTGAGTGGCTGGCGCGGTGTAGTGGTAGGAAAGGTATTGGGCTAGTACACCAGGAAAGGGACAAAGGTCAAGAAGATATGATGAGGATGCAAAGAAAAGGCAGCAGAAGTGAGGACATGAGAGAAATGGGAAAGAGCCCAAGGTTAAAAGAAAAATCCCAAGTGTTAGATCTTGAGGCTGGCTCCATTTCAAGTGACAATGTTGGCCTGGAGGACCTAGGGACAGAGGATATATGGGGTGCCAGGTGTGTGAAGAACCACCAAAAGGAATGTCAAAATCACCAAAGACTATGGCAGGAGATTAGGCAAGAAGAAAGATCGTGAACTTTGATCTAAAGTCAACCAATTTGCTTGATGCTTTATTCATTCTGCTTAAGGAGAAAATTAAGGGTTATACTTTTTAAAGATTTCCATTATATTAAATGTATATAAATTTTTAAATCAGAAGCATTGAAAGGATTAAGATTCCATTATCTATAAAGCAGATGTTGTAAAATTCTCTATTCCCCAGATAATATTGGAACATATAAGCATTATTGAAATTTTAATCCATTTTTAAGACCATTTGAACAGACAGGTAATCTGAAACAATATGTAGAAGAACCAAAATTCTAAGTATTTTTAATTGTGGCAAATTAAAACTGTTAAAGAATGCATAATGTTGAGTCTTTATTAGTTTTACATTTCAGATGATCTTTGAGTGATTTATCATTGTTATCTCAGAGGCTTAAATTAATTTTTATTGCGCTCCTATTACACGCTAAGCATTGTGGGTATAAAGATGAATAAATCGGCTGGGCGTGGTGGCTCACGCCTGTAATCCTAGCACTCTGGGAGGCCAAGGCAGGAGGATTGCTTGAGGTCAGGAGTTTGAGACCAGCCTGAGCAAGAGTGAGACCTTGTCTCTAGTAAAAATAGAAAGAAATTATCTGGACAACTAAAAACATACAGAAAAAATTAGCCGGGCATGGTGGTGCATGTCTGTAGTCCCAGCTACTCGGGAGGCTGAGGCAGAAGGATTGCTTGAGCCCAGGAGTCTGAGGTTGCCGTGAGCTAGGCTGACAACATGGCACTCTAGCCAGGCAACAGAGTGAGACTCTGTCTCCAAAAAAAAAAAAAAAAAAAAGATGAATAAATCTTAAGAATAAAGGTTTAGCTGCTGTAACACTCTGTTTATGTCCTAATTTGGAGCACAAATAAAATAAAAATCTGAAGGAAAGAAAAAAAAAAAAGCTAATGGCTGGTTATTGGCTGCCTATAGTCCCTAGGCCCTAACAATAATGTTTACTTTTTTTTCCAAATTATGAAAGTTGTAAATGTAAAAATTGACATTAAGAAAATATAAAAAGGTAAAAACTGAAAACACCCTTAACACTCTATTCCCTAGAATTAATAGCTGGTATATATACTTTCATAATTCAATCATATAGATATATATCCATATAGATACACAAACATTTTTTTTTGCCCTTGGATCTTCTCTCCATAAACATCCAGGTTTTTAGGAGGTCTCTTCTGAACATTCCATATCTGAATCAGGATTGAGTGTTTACATCCTGGTTCTCCTGAGTGTTTACATCTTGCTTCTCCTGGACCTTGAGGAAGAAAGAGATAAAGATAAAACAGTTAAAATGCAGGTGGTCATAACATTTCTTCCTTTCCTCACACTGTCTCCACTCCATGGGCCATACCTCTTCCTCTATTCCCTTCCAAAGGACTCTGTTCTCACTCTCACCCACTTACTTTAATGAATTCTTGTCCTTTGAGTCATGCCTCCCCTCCCCTTTGCTAGGACCATGAAATGAGATACTCACTGCTACCCAGCAGGAGCACCAGTGGAAGAGCAGGAGATGTCAGGGAACAACAGTAAAGAGGAAGGAGCTGGTGTACCCAATGCCAAGAGCTGAGGGGAAGGTTCTTATTGGGCAGACAGGAGAGAAGAGGGTTTTCCTGGTGCAATTGCTATCTAGAAAGGTTTGGAATGTTTGACTTGCTGGCCTCCTGAACGAAAGCAATCTGAGAGCATGTGCATGTCTGTGTGCCAGAATATGTTAGCCTTTGTTCTGAGCTGTTAGCATTCCAGTGTTAGCCTTTGTTAGTGTTCCAAGAATCCCACATGAATGTGTCTGTCAGTGTGACAAAGTGCATGGACTTTGTCATGTAGATCCAACCACCCCTGTCTGTGGTAGTACATGCATCTCACTGAAGGCAGGTTCTAATTCGCTCAGGTGCATCTTTGATTCTTTAAGTCTGATAAGAGCTCCGTTGAGCACCCTCCAATTAAATTCCCTCTCCTCATCATTGTGTATCACAAATAATTAAATTAGTTAATACATAAAACAATTGTATTTTTACAGAGTTTAATTAAGATAATTGAAAACCCCTTGGAAGAGATTGTGTCATTCTAAGAACTCATTAAATGAGTAACATCAATATCACTATTTTATTTAGATAATATTAGGCACACCTGCTACTTTAACAACTATGTCTACAGTTCTGAAATTCAGCCAAAGCCTCAGTCAAAATTATCTTTCAAATTTCATCTCTATATATCATATGGATACTCATAGATATCATATGGAAACCTCAAACTTAAGCTGTCCAAAAAACAAGCCTTTTTTGTTTATTGGAACATGATCTTCCTACTGTGTTCATAGGGTGTATTGAAGAATAAATGGAATAATAATATACACAAAAACAAAACTTCCACTTTCAGCTTTACATAGTAGATGCTCAATTAGCAGAACTATTATCACTGTCATTGTTACTTCAGTCTATGCAAGGTTTGTATGTCTGCCCAGTCCACAGATATATCATGGTTCATGCTGACTCTTGTGGAAACCCCAGATAAAGTTATGGTGAATGGGAATAAAAATAATACCTTGTTTATTTCCCTGCATAGTAATTTTAAACCAGAAATATCTCCACTTTTTTCTCCCAAACCATTCTGTGCTCTTTCCTTTAGGGGAGTCATGACAAAAGATGCAAAAAATAAGAATAACATGTTTTTGGTTTTCAATAACAAAACAGTAGAGAAATCCTATTAGAAACCATATCTTCAAGATAACCCATGAGGTATATGAGCAAGGACTCTTTTCAGAGCTAGTGAATCACAGAAGAAGTGATCAGACATTTTCTAGGCCTCCTGCAGAGGTTCTTTGTATCAAAGAAGAAATGAACGCATGAGGTGGTTAAGTGTAGCAGACGTAGGACCCTAGTTGGGATGCGTGAGCTAAGGGTGGTTTAGGTGCAGTCAAATAAATCCTGTGGCTGTAGAAATGGTCATGTTGCTTATATATAAAATGGGACTTAGGAAAACTTCACGTGTTCCCTTCTAAGCCAGAATGTAGGAGAAGTAAGTTCCTTCCCACAGTGTTGTCCTGGGGCCTCCACTTCTGTCTTTGAAGTAGAGAGAAAAATGTGTCTGAGCTGTCCCTGGTCACCTAAACCAAGTTGGCTAAAAAGCAGAGACTGCTACCTTTGACCCTCAGATATTATATGTAGAATTCATAGAGGAAAATAGGATTCTTGGACCTATCAACACCAACGAACACATAAAGAAACTGAAAAACTACTACAAATTGCAATCCCCTGTGTATAGGTACTCTGTCGTCAACTAGGATGTGTGGGGTGGTGAAGGAGGCTGCGGTGTTGGTCAGAGTCTCCAATGTATTTCTGAAGAAAATTGCCAAAATATGTTTTGCTAACATGTAAAATAATTAGGCATTCTTCTTCATAAAATTTTCAATATGTACTTCCTAATTATTATTATTGATTATTATCATTTTTTTTTTTTACAATGAAGACTCCATTTCTGGCGTTAAGACAAAAGGTGACTGTAGGGGCTGGTCGTTTTCTCTTTACCATCGGTTTCCCATGCCTTTCAACAGACCCCACAGTTGCACAGAACTCACATGCTGCTTTCCAATTTTTCTTTTTTGCGTATCATATTTTCTCCGCCTAGAAGTCTTTCCGATGTGTGCCTTCATCTTTCTAAGAACCACAGTACCTGCTACATACAGATTTCTTACAATGGACAAGGCACGGGCATAAGAAATACACATCCATGATCTAATTGTTCAACAAAGCATCTGATGAGGAACGTGTAAGCTACTTCCCCAGTATCATGCAGTAAATCAGCCAGGTGTAGACCAAGTCTGCCCTATTCCCAATCCCTCCCTGTTGACCACTTTGTGAAATTAGTACCCCACCCTCCTAATGTCTTCAAATATTTTGACATTTAGGACAGGTTTCAAATCCTGTTGAAGCCAATAAAGAATGTCATTGTCTTAATATTTTTAAATAAGTTTCTCCATTGAAATATGAGTACAAGGCATCATCTCTTCCATCCTACTTTTGGCTTGACTCTATGTGTAAAAAAGCATAAATCTGGTTCTTATAAAACTTAAACCAAATTGTTTCCTCTTTGGAAAACTAATTCTCACCTCAATGAAACTATGCATTTCATAAAACAGGTACGGTGTCTGGTTCTTTCTCCTCAGTTTAAAGCAGAAGAGCTGAAGTTTATCTCCTTCTTTACAGGGAATATCATGGCAGTTTTTTCTCCCCTCTACTTCCATGGTTCCTGTGTTGTCCTTAATTTCATAGATTGTGTAGCTTCTCTTTAATGTTTTCTGCAACATAAAATTAATATCTAGTTACTGAGAACATAGCTAAAAACTACCACATGGAATAATCAGACCCTTGTGACAGGTTAAAACAAGTTGCAGGACAGCAAGTGCTAGTAAGGTACAGACATACATAAGTCTTAGGGAAGGATTTCTCAGGGAGCTCTTTCTTATGAGCCCTTTTCAGTCTTACATGTCCTAGGTATTTCTCTGACAGCTCTAGAACAACCGATTATCCTCCTAATTTCTACTGCTTTCATCTCTAGGACAGCTATGATTCCCAAAGCACCTTTATCCAGAGGAATCCTAAATCCTAAATGCTTTTTTGTGAGTATGAGGGATCTGTAATAAAAAGCAAGCCTCTGGTAACTCCCTAATTACTTTTTCTACCTTCTCCGTTTACTGAGTCTTTCTCTCTCTCCTGAGTTCAGGTCCTTGAGCTTAAACTTTCTCGCTCACCAAGGCTATTACTCTTCATTTCTAGAATTGTGCTGATAACAATGTCCACATTAAGAGTGTGTGCAAAGAATAATGCAGGGAAAATAAGAGGTTTTGCTAGAAAACAAATATACGGTGTTTTGAGCTGTCAATCATATGACAAATCACATGAATCAATAGAAGGGTGGAGATGTTTTCTTGGCTTTGCATGTCCTATGACAAACTGTGTCATGTATTTGGACCCTGGCATATCAGCAAAATTACTCTGTGCTCTTTCTTTTTACTGACATATCTAAATGGTGAGTTTATATTACCTGACTTTCTAAGTATTACCTAAATCCATCCTTCTCAGTTGTTCAATACCTTTTCGATGAAATGAGTTTCATTTGGTTAGAACATCATCCTGTTGACTGCCTTTGTTCTCCAGGCATGATCAGTCAATTCATGTCTTGCTCTGACTGCTAAAAAGCAGAACTCAAACCACAAAGGGCAATTCTTTATCCAAAATGAAAATAGAGTGATTATTGCTACAGTTGAAGTAATAATAAAAAAGAAATGTGGTAGAATATGTATATGGATCTAGGCCCTACACTGTCCTTAATCACTGTGGCTTAGAATAATACATAGTCATAGCTGATGAAATCTCAAGTCTTAGTGAACATTTTCCTAAAATGTGCAGGGTAGTATTCAGGAAAGGAAAACATGGGAAGAAGAATATTAATAGGTTCCCTAGTCCCCAGTCTTATCCTGAGAAAAGACTTTACTCACTTATTATTAGCCTTTAGTGAGTCCTGGGTTCTAATGTTCAATAAATGGGCAAAACTGCATTTGGCACCACAAAACCTTCTTATTTCAGGTATTTGTGGAGGAATGAAACAAAAGAATTTTGAGGACTTACCTTAAGTAGCGTAAATGACCCATATATAATAGTACCAGAATCTTGCTTTTTAATAGTATCGATCTTCATGGTTTCCTTTGCACTTTTTTTGATGTTGTCTGGAACCTCAATCTTTACATCACTACCAGCTTCGGTTACCACAGAAGCTTCATTTATTTTTAGGAAATATTTATATTCCAAATAATTTGATATAGTAATGATTCTTTCACTGATGAATATGCTCTTCAAGTTGTCCTTTAAAACATTCACATGGAAGAACTCTTTCTCAGTAGCCACTGTAGCATGAAACATTGTTTTTGTCTCCTCTTCTGAGGACTCATATTCAAATAGGTTTCCTGCCTGCAAGACCATCACTACCATCGGGTCTTCTCTGAGTTTCTTTCCTCTGCTGGTTACCTGAGAGTTGACCGCTGGGCTTGGGTTCTGTGTACAATAGCACAGGTGAACAAAGGAAAATGTCTGAGTGGGGAATACAGAACCACTACTCAGTGACCTCTGTCATAACCTGGAGCCCAACAACATTTACAGATGTTTAGAGCTGCAGCCAGGACAGAGGGTCGCTGAGCAAGGCAGCAGAGCATGTCCTGAACTGGTGTCATCACCAGAGGATGTCACAGGGGAGACTGCATGTATGAAAAGCAGAAGAACACTTTGTGAAAGAATAATCCTTAAGAAGTAAAACGTAAGAGGAATATCAGAGCAGTGGGTTCTGAGAGCATTGCCATGAGGTACTTTTAAAGAAACTTAAGGACAAATTAACAAATTTTAGTCTTACTCTTACCAGCTTAGAGCATGAGAGCATAACTACAGACAAATATTATTAAATAGCACTGAAAATGGAAAATGGTGCCTACTGCAAACCAAGACACGAAGAGTGTTCAGTTATCACCAGTGTAGACTGGGCAATTTTGAGCGTGTGAGTCATAGTTCCTCTATCTAACATTCAGTACTGTCACAGCAGGTGGGAACATGCGTGGTCTGAAGCCTTCCTAATAATACCCTAATGCCAGTAGGTTCAGGGTTGTGACACTCTGGAGATGCCACTTCCGTCACCGTAGCATTTCTCAACATTGGGCTCTAGGAGGAGCTCACTGTCAGAAACCTGGGATCAGGCAGATTTTGTCTTTAATATCTTCTCTGTATAACATCCTGGTCTCCTAAATTTGCAGCAGAACACTTTAAATGAAGGGAGATGGGTTAGTCAATGAGAAGAATTGTGGGATGGTTGGGGTTCATCCACACTCCAGCAGGTTGTGGGGTGTTCTGGCCTGGGATACCACACACAGTGATCACCTGTGGATGACTGGACTTGATTGGATGTGACTTCTCATGAACGTGACCAGTTCAGCCTGACACAGGAAAGTCCTTTCCCCAATGCAAGTTAATGAACAACAGCAGACTCATACCTGAGACTATTAATAGCTACACTAATATGCAACCTCAGACTCATACCTGAGACTATTAATAGCTACACTAATATGCAACCTTATAAGGAGTCATTTGAATATAGGACATACATGAAGGGAATTGTAAAACTTCTCAGAGAGAAATAATGAGACAATATATTGTATGATATCATTTCAGCATAATTGTGTACGTAATTCCACAGGAGAAAATCTAAGAGGATATAGAAAAAATGTAGCATAATATGGATGGTGTAATTTCTGGTAATTTAAATTTAAATACTTTCTGTTTGAGTGTCTGGCTGCTGGCATTTTGACTTTGTTCCTGAGATAATCTTGTGTTAAGATAAAAATCTATTATCAGAAAAAACATAGAGCATGTTTCATTTGTGGCTGATGCTGTGGGTTCATCACTTGTGGCCTGTCATGGTCTATATCCGTTTCACTGTGTATCGTAGAAATATAAATCACTCATTTTTGGAATAAAGCTCACTGAAGTTTCAATTAGTTATTAGACTGTCCCTGATGCATGCATACAGCAAAGGCTGGCCTGTCTGAATTCGGTACAAGGACGTCATAAGTATTATCGGAAATATATAATTAAAAATTGTAGTTCACTTCCTTTCATTTCTACATCTTGGTATATGGTGCTCTTTCTGCCTACATTTCCCTGAGCTCCTAAGCTCCCCTCCAAATTCCATCACTTCTTTTTGTTTCCACAATCTTTGGGCCTCACAACATATAATATGTCTCTTTGGGTCATATGATCCTTACTTTTTCTTTCATTCGCTGTTCTGATTCGTATCTTTGGATTTAGTTTTCACTTTTTCATTGAGTGAATGTATTTACTGAGAGCATCCTATGAGGCAGACACTGATCTAGGCTCTGGGATACACTGGTCCACAGACTGACAAAGTAGCTCTAATCTTGGAACTCAGAGTAAGGTGGGAAAAGTAAACAAACACTTCTTAGTATCAGTTGTCATAAATAGCAGAAAAGAAAGAAAGATGTTTCTACCACAGAGAGCACCATGAAGGATTCATATATGTCACTGTGGTCTAAGTGAGCATTTCCTGAGGACAAGATATCAATGCTGGGATCTAAAGGCAGAGTAGGGTTGTCTGGATAAGAGTCGTCCAGATGAAAGTAACATGGTTTGTGAAAATCCTGGAGCAGAAAGGAGCATGGTGTTGGCCAAAGAAATTTGGACAGATTAGTGAGCAAAGGGAAGAGGTGTGAAAGACACAGGAGCGGTGGACAGTGACCCAACTGCTGTATCCCCCTGTACTCTTATGGACCCTACACCGCTCTGTCCCTCCCCCAGACAACTCAGCACAGAAAACATTCTGCACTCAGAGATAGTGTCAAGTCCATCAATATCCCTGTAGAAGCAAAAGCTTAAAATGTCATGAATTCTTAATATATACCTTTGATTGACTTATTATTGATGCTATTTTAAAGTAAAAAAATGAGATAAGATTTTTGTATTTTTCAGTAGGAGAAATTGAAGCAAAGGAGACCTGGAAGCACGTACCTCAGTTGAGGAACTGTCGGGTGGAGCTGGGGAGGTCTGGGGAGGTGGGGGATGGCCCATGGCTGTGGACGGGCCAGCTCCTCCAGTACACGGAGATTGAGTCTCTTCCTCTGAAACATCGCTTTCACTCTCATCCGTTCCTTTGGTTGTGCTTTCTATATTCTGAAAATAGTTTGATTTTCTTGTTATTCCCTTTTAGTGTCAAAGTAGAGCACCCTTTCATTCTGTGAAGTTGGCTGATTATACCTATCAAAGTGTTTCGTGGAAACTTGAGTGGGTTCTGTCCATGCCTGGCCAGTTGTAAGAGGTGGACATATATGGTTTCTTTAAACAAAGGAAGCAGAGAAAGACATGCAAATCAATTTCATTACTCTAATTACCTCTGTTGGGGGAAGTGTTGACTTGGAAATAGGAAAACTGGGGTTTTTCTAAACATGGGCAAATCATTTTCCTATCTGATTCTCAAATTACTACACCTCTATACTGGGGACAATGATATATTTAGTTTGTATATATTTACATTATATTTACTAAAGTTTTTAGCTGATTACCTTGTACAAAGAACAAGATAAATTACTGGACAACTTGCTGAATTTTAAACTTGGTGGGAAACTCCCAATGACAAAACTTTCCAATATAGAGCTTGAGTGGAAGAGCTTAGCAGAGTTTCCTCTGCGGGACTTGAAACCTGTTCGTCTTCCTCAATCTTACCTGAGGTCCAGGGGTCACCTCTGCTCCTTTGGATGTGAGAAATGTGCTTGTGGAGGGGGCAGGTGTAGCAGGACCCTCTTCTTTCTGCTTGCTCGTCTCTGAAGGGGTTGCTCCCGTTTCTGGTGTGGATTCGATTTTATTCATAACTAACGCAGAAAACAGGGGAATATATAAACCCAGAGCTGATGATCTCAGAAAGCTGAAGCAGTTTCCATCCTAATTCCTCTCAGCTGCTGCTGAGGACTCAGGTGTGCTCCACTGCATCAGCCCAGCCCGGACTCAAGGTGACTGACAGTCTCAAGACAGGTACCGGCACTATCTCATGTTGCTCAGCATTTCCCATATGCCTCCCCTGGCACTGAGCACCTCTTTCCTGTCCTCTGAACTGTGAGTGATTAGTCAAGACTTTTCCCCATCCTGTTTTCCTATCATTGCCTTTTGAAAATCAAAGGATCTCATGATGCTGACTGCTTGGTCGTGTTCACCAGATAGTCTATTCAAATCACAAAACCAGTGAATGGAAATGTGATACAGGTTTGTGAGGTGAGATATGGAGATTTTGGACTTTGAGTTTTATGTATGTATAAACACATACACCCACATGTATTTTAACTCTGTCATTTCATGACAGGGAAGAACTTCATGCTTCTTGCAGGTAGGCTTATGCCTAACTACTACCTCTTTTTTATTATATGGGTTAATGATGAATTAAATAGACTCAATAGGACAGATACATTAACATGGTTAAATGTACATATCTCTGATATAAACAACAAATTTTATTTTATTTTATTTTTTCATATATATATTTATTTCAGAATATTACGGGGCTAAAAACATTTTGGTTACATAAATTGCTTTTGTACCGTTTGAGTCAAAGTTCTAGTGTGTTCATCACCCATATAGTGCGCATTGTACCTGTAATAAACAACAAATTTAAAAGTATTATTTTGTTATTTTCTAACCTTTCTAATGTACTAGAAGTCTCAGTCTCTTATCAACTCACTTGCATTCTAGTTCTTTCCCTGAATCCCCAATACACCCTCCAAAATACAACATTCTACATTAGAATTGGAATGCTCTAAGTTGTTAATTTGTTGGCATGTGAAGTAACAACACTGCCAAGGCCACTGAGTCACAACTTGTGACAGGGACGTACCAACTTTGTCCAAGGTGAGGATCTAGTCAAGGTTGAGAAGAGTTAGGGACAGTGGCAGAGAGAAAATGTTCCCTGTTCTCCGTTACCTTTTGACTTTTCCTTTCTAAGAGTTTCTGCAATGGGTTGAAGTTCTGGTATATCTTCACAGACTTGTATAAGTTTGTCCACACTGCCGTCACGTGGGAATGTGTCAGACATCAACTTAGCAATCTTAACTTTGTCATATTTTTCTTGCATTTCCTCACTCAGGTTTAACGTAGTGGCCAGTAAGAACGTCATCATTCCAAATGGATCATCAATGGTGTCCTGTAATACTTTAAGTAGAACAGGTTTCCAGCGTTCATCATCCTCCATGTTCAAAGACATAGGTGAGCCTACAAGAGAAAAATGACATACAATGTGACACACCTATACAGACAATTTAAATGACTGCTTATACCTACCTGAGTGAGGAAACCATATGAAAGTGTTTTTCACAGATGTGTGTGACAAAGAGGGACTTATTGACCAGATATGCCACTGTGGACATTGGGTTGAGAACTGCTGTATTAGGAATGTCTATGAAATTCATCCTGTCTAATAACGATAGTTGAGCTGTGTCCAAGTGGGTGTGGCAGAAGGAGGTGTGGAAACAGGCCATTGTGACAGTGTTTAGGGCATGGGCTGTGCAGGGCCAGAGTTTCTGGTCCCCCATCCTACCCTTGACTGGGTCTGGACCCCATCACCCAATGCCTGCCTGTTGATTTCTGACTTTTCTCACACCTACTGACTAAACTGGTTTTAGTGTAAATGGTCTGCAGCCTCCTACTTTATACAAATACCCTTCTGAGATTCTGAGCTGGAGTCCCAATCTGAGTCCCCTTGTCTCTTCCCTTGTCAGCTCACACCAGCATCCTGTCTGCCTTGGTGTTGACCATGTCCTCCGTGCCCTTAATACTACCACTGTGCATCTCCCTGCTCTCTCCTGCAGCGTCACACAGCGTTTATTAGCTGAAATGATTTCATTAACTGCCTGATTCGATATTTTTAAGGCTTGATTTAACTAATGAATTCTTTCCAAGAGCCAGATTTCTCTCCATAAGTCACGTTTTTATCCTACTACCCCACGGAAATTCTTCAATATTTCGCCATTTTTATTTCAAAAATGTTACTTTGAAAATGTCTCAGAAGACCTTGAATATCTACATCTTTTCTACTTCTGATACTTTTGTACTCCTTATATCCTATGCTTCGGAAATATATATAGCACACCTTTTATTTTCATGCTTCATGGCGTGGCTAATTCTTTTCTCACTGTCTGGAAAGCCAATCTTACATTTCTTTCTCTGACAACGTCCCCTACAAACTTTCCGTCTCACTGGAGGTTTTGTCTTCTGCAAGCTTCACCCAGAGTCCTAACATAGACCAGGTCCCACGTGGACTCACCTGGAAATTTTTAGCACTTTTTGTACTTCCTAGTTGATGCACAGTGCATGGCATGGATTCCAATTATCTTTTTAAGTTAATGAACATTTTTAGATTAAGAATCATATCTTTGCATATGTTTTGTATGATTGGGATATTTTATTAATAATAAAATAAAATTACTTATAAAATAATAAATTAAATTAACAATAAAATAATACATTAAATAAATAATAAAATATTATTAATAATATTTATTAATAATAATAAATTAATTTATTCACTAATTTATAATTTATATATACTTTATATATTATACAATTTATATATAATTTACATATGATTAAATATATATTATTTATATATTATAAATATAAATATATTTGCCACTGTTATTTGCTTCCTTCTTGATTAACATGAGTGTGCTCCGACTGAAAAGGCTCATAGAATGAAGAGACGATCCATACAAACACATATCATAGTGAAACTGAAGAGTCTTAAATATAAAATGACTACCCTGGAGGCCTCCAGAAATGAAGAATAGATCACCTACAAAGATTCAACAATCAGAATGAAACTGATTCTTAAAAATGAAACTGTCCATAGGAAGACCTGGAATAATTTTTATATAATTCTGTTCCAAAATCCCTTATCTATAGCAAAAAAAATATTAGAAATGGAAAGTTTTGATTTTTTTGTGGCTATGAAAGCATAACTTATTTGCAAAAGAAAACCAAATGTGAAGTGACAGGAGGCTATGTATAATCTTAGTTTATTCCACTGAACTGTACATGTTCAAAGGTTTTATTGTGAAATATTAACGCTTTTGATTTTGGAATAATGACTTAGATCCCACTTGAGTTTCTAGTGATGCAGTATTTAGAATACATGTATTAATAGCCTTTCTGAAGCCTCCAAATCTGAGTTTCAAAAAAAATGTCTAATCCCTTGGGTATAAAAAAGGTATTCTCCACTTGTTTGAGGAAAAAGTAATTTTGAAACTAGAATTTTAACCTAGACAAAATGACATTCAAACATAAGAGCCTCAGCAACTCTTTTCTGATACTGAAGTCATCAGTATTTTTGCAAGACAAAGACTTACACAAATACATCTATTGGAAGTAATATTCAACAAGAAAAAAATTAATAACATTTTAAAATACTACTGACCAAAAGATAAATAAGTGTGGAAAATGAACTTGATTATGTGTGTTTATGTCTTAAAAAGAAAAGCCTGATTGAAAAGGAGAGAAACACAAAGTCTACTAACATGGTACAAGGAGGAAGAAAAAAGAATATGACAACTTACTAATAAATTTGTCTTAGAGGGTGAGATTGAGGTATAAGTTAAAAAAAAAACAAGACAATGAGGAGTTTATAGGAGTGCCATAAATTGAATATAGCAGTATATACTTAAAAGGCCTAACCAGTGAAGTGACAACTTTCATCAAATTTGATTTAAGAAATTGACATATATGTTACCAAAAGATCACTAAAAGTGAAAAAATTTTAAAAATTATCTTGAAAGGAGTAACTGAAAGAAAGCTGATTCTAAATAGACTTTAAGACAAAGAGTACCAAATAATGATAAAACATTCATCTCTTAGGAAAATATAAGTCTTATTTATGAATTAATATAATAATAAAATATATTATTTGTTGTTCCTATATAGTCTTTCAATGTCACATAATTACTATTATATATTTCTTTTAATACACACACAGAAATGCACACACACCCCTACACACATATGTATTTATATATGTGTATATGAGTTTGTATACATGCATACATGATTACATATAATAATAGATATTATATGTAGGTGTGTGTTAGCATATCTATACACTATATATGAATTTGAGAGCACTACAAGGAATAACACAATTTTATGATAGGATATCAGTATATATTTCAACTACTAAATGAACAAGGTAAAAAAAATTATAAATACATAAAAAATTATGCCAAGCATAATCAATAAATTAATAAGATTCTTCTTACATTTATAAAATTCAGAAATCAACATTTAAAATTGCACATTCTATACAAACACACAAGAAATAAATATTGTAGCAGCCTATGTAAAAGTTTTTTAAAAGTTCTAAAAGTTAGCAATAGAAATCTTTTTGTAATTGACTCCACCACCTTGCCACCAGACAAAAAAAGTCATTAACTTTCAGGAGGGCATAAAGTAATCCCAAAAATGACTGAAATACTGCCTTAAATACCTGGTATAGAATGGAGGTGAAGTAAAAGTTATACATACTTATGAAAATGTTAAGACACCACTTATTGGAATATCTGTGTTTGTGAAACTGAGAAATTTTCTACTATTTGTGCATTTGTTTTCATGTTTTGTGAAATTGTAATAATACCATTAAGATACAGCTCTATGTCCAGATATGATTTTCACTTAATAGTATTCATGATCTTGTTCACCCCACTCTCTTGTCTTTTATCCAGGCCCCCCCAACAGCCACTGAGTTCCTGAGCACCCTCCAGCCAAGGGAACCAAAGCCTTTTTCCAAATTATAGTATCAATCTGGTGGGAAATTAATTAATAGGACTCAGCAGATTAATTTAAAAATCTTTAATGTTCAAAATGCATTTCTCCTTTTTCAGGCCTGAAATGGATGTGATGGAATTAAAAATGTCTACTATCTTTCTAAGTAAGTGAAGAATTAAAACCAAGCAACTGTTTTCATTTTCCTGAGTACAGTTGACATCAGCCCTACTCCCCTCACCCAAACCTGGAAGAACCAGTTCTGATTTTCTCTTCATGATCTTGTGCATTTTAAGGAAGAACTCAGATCTTCTCTACAAATAATACCCACAGGACTCACCTCACTGGAAATTTCTTCAACAGTAGTCTAGATCTTGAGATCTTCAGAAATGCAGGAATCAATATTGTTTTGAGAAGAGAGAGAAAGCAGTAACGCTTGCAGGATTTTATACTTTCATGAAATGCTATGCAAATTAAATATTTCAAAAGACAACTGGTAAAAAGTCCTGGTTACAGTTACTTGACTCATGCTGAGCAATGGCTCCAGGGAGAGAGGAGTTGTGAAACAATGTTGCCATTCCACCTGTCAGTGTTCTTGGTTTTCCATTCTCTTAGAGAAAATTAACAGCTTCCTTCCTGTAAATCTCTTTACCAAAATAAACAGGGGAGGGGTAGAGAGTGAAATGGGTGATGAGAAATTACTTAGTGGGTACAATGTATATTATTTGGGTGAGAGATACAATAAAATCCCTGACTTTACCACTATGCAATATATCCATGTAACAAAATTACACTTTAAACCTATGCATTTGTACAAATAAATAAATTTATATATATTATATATTTAATTTATTTCATATATATAATATATATATTTTTTACAAATGTCAATAGCTGAAAGGAGTTCCAACATTACAACCTTCTTATTCAGCAGTCTCACATATGGGCGATTAGAAACAAATTCCCTTGAATGATGCTCAAGTGAGCCACCCAACCATGTCTCCCTCATTTCCTGCACACTAAATGGAGTAGCAGGAGGAAATTTAGGTAGAATCACCTATTGGTATTAGTACGTGACTCCATCTCTTGGATGAGGAAATGTCTGCTATAGAACATTATTGGTTTAAATACTATCTTAGCCACTCACCCAGTAAATAGTAGTTAACAAACCTGGGGCTTGCTGGGTCAGAAAACCATTATGAACATGTAAATCCTTCCTCAAATATACATAAAGGAGTTTGACACTAGCTGTCTTCTTGACTATGACTAGGCTACTTTACCTCAATGATTCATGATTACTCATGCTTTCTGCATTATTCACAGATTAAAATGAGTGGGTGATACATTGAAGTCTGGAACATTCTGGAAGTGTACTGAAGTTTTTATGGGTAAGGGCATGTTAAAATCTCTGTTCAGCCGTGTTTCTTCAGCTAAGGACAGTGGGTGCCCTCAGTAGTACTGTAACCCCACAGCAGATGGTGCTGTAATAATCCACCATCTGATCAAGCCGGATGTGGCCACGTGTGGAAGAAGGAGCCTCAAAGACAGCTCATACAGGCAATGAGCTGCAGAAGGAAGGAAGCAGCAGAAGGAAGGAGGAGGAAGCAGAAGGAAGCTCATTGTTTTAATGCAAACTAGGGTCACAGAGAGCATACATGAAGTCTGGGTTTAAAACCATATGAATACCTTTACCAAAGCAGGACCTGTGTAGTGAAGGTCACGAACACCTTTGAGTGTTCTTGATTCTCTTTTACAGGCTTTAGGTTGCTGTTAAGGTGGACGAATTGAGCTAATCTTAAGGTATTTAGTGGGAGGAATGTGAGGTATGTCAGAGAGGACCCAATTCAGAGGTCAGAGGGTAGAGGACACCTGGCAGGGATGACCATGTTTCAGGATGTTTTTCTGCCTCTTTATCTATAATTATATCATGTGGGGAAATATCTTCAGTTGAGACTCCAGCATACACCATACAAATTAGTGACACCAATAAAGACAATTCAGAAAAGTGCTCCATAATCCATACCATCAGATGAAATTTTAATAGATGAAGCAAAGAAATGTTTAAAAAGGTTCATTTTTTTCTGATTCTGAGGCAGTGGTCATAGGCCATCACATTAAAAAGCTCACTAATAGAACGCACAGCAACATCTGATATGAGGAAAAATGTCTGGATAAATCTGCATGACTCTTAATCATCTGAAATACAAATTCCCAGGGTCATTCAAAGTCCTCATGAAAATTTCCCACTAGAGTGATGTCCTGCCCAAGAAATTGGCAAATTACTGTGTTGGGGACAATACTAATATGCCCATCATCTGCTTTTGTAAATAAAGTTTTATTGAAGCAAAATTATGTTTGCTCATTTATGCATTGTCAATGTCTGTACCATGTTGGAGCTGTGGAGTTGACAAGCTGCAGGAGAGTTCATCTGGCTGCAGAGCCTAAAATATTACTACATGGCTCTTCATAGAAAACAGTTGTCAAACAGTATCCAGCTATCAGTCTAAGAGACAGCGGAGACACTCTAAGGAGAAAAGCAAGAGTAGTAGAAGAGCAATCACATCAAGAAACCATACTCAGACAATTTTAAGGCCCATGGATGAAAGCATATAATAAGGTTTTTGGTCTAAGAGAAAAAATGGAAATGGAGAGCATTAAACCCCCTTTCCAACTGACTATCCCTAAAGGCCAGAATAAAACCTATTAGTATGGGAGCTCAGTCAGCAAAATTGATTTACACATTCATGGAGTCATCAGCGACTGGAACAAGTGCCTCCTCCTTTGCCTTCTCAAGGAAAGAGGTGTGTCCTTCTCAGAAAACTGGAAAGGGTGATAGAGTTTTAACTGTTGAACCAATCTTATACCCCTTAGAACACTTTTTCATAATGTCTTCTGATTTATTAAATATTAATAGGTTTAATTTTTAAATATTTTTAAAGTATTTTTGCATTTATTTTCACGAGGGAAATGGTTTTTTTTCTTTTTGTGTAATATCTTTATTTGATTAGTATTACACTAATACTGGCATTTCTAAAAGAATGTGTTTAAGATTATTAATATTTTCTCCTCAAATATTTAATAGAGGTTATCACGTGTCTATTCCCAAAACTTTCACCGTAGATAGATTTTTTTATTATGACATTCTTTTTTGTATTAGGCACAGGAATATTTATTTGTTTTATCTTTTTATGAAACAGTTTTGGCAAGTTGTGTTTTATAGGAATTTTGTCTCTTAGATCTAAGTAACTAAACGTACTGGCATAATATTGTTTGTAATATTCTCTTATTATCTTTTTATTTGTATTATGTGCAGTGGCATTTGTTTACATTCCTGTATTGGTCATTTATATTTTCCCTCCTTTTTTTTAAATTAGTCTTAGTAGGCAGACTCTCTGTGAGGAGGATGCTTAGGGAAACCCCAATTTAAGAGGGAAGACAAAAGAACACTACAGGAATTTGAACCTGTGGCACCTACAGCAAAAGCAAACATTAAACAATGTTCTAACACCCAGCTAGTTTAACAAATAATTTCATACTAAAGGTCTAGTTATTTCACTTCAATTTTATTATTATTATAGATTGAAGGGGTAGCAGTGTAGTTTGTTACCTGGATATATTGCATAGCTATGAAATCTGGCCTTTTATTGTGCCATCACCTGAATTGTGTATATCATACTCACTAAGCAATTCCTCTTCCCACTCTTCTGCCTCTACAGTATCTATTATTCCATTCTTTGTGTTCATGTGTATGCATTATTTAGCCCCACTGATAAGTGAGAACTTGGGATATTTGATGTCCAGAGATAAAATATAATTAGAAAATTTTTCTTATTCTTAATCAACTTAAAAGATAACTGTTTCCTTAAAGTAAAAGTAATGAAAATGTATCCAGTGCTTATAGCATATAGATAAATGAAATGAATGACACAACTGTCATAGGGGAAGAGGTGGAGGAATTGAAAATCGTCTGTTATAAGTAACCCGCATTATATGTGAAGTGATATAGTGTTATTTGAAGATAGGTTTACATTATTTAAAAATATATTTTGGAAACTCTCAGGCAACTGCTAAAATATTTAATAAGAAGTATAATTTGTATGCTATGAGATGAAATAAAAAGGGATCATAAAATGCTCAATTAAAACCATAGGAGGCAGAAAAAGAGGGGGCAAAGAAAGAAAGAACAAATACTTCAAGTAGAATATAGCCAAAACACAGCAATATAGTATAATGTGGTAAGATAGTAAGAAGATAGTAATCCAACTACAACAATAACTGTGGAAGAGCCCTGATTTGTAAATTTGTAAATTTTCATTGTAAATTTCATTGTAAATTTGTAAATTTTCATTGTGTAAATATTACCACCTCTGTTGATTTCATGATGTCAAATGTTTAACAATCGGCTCAAAAAATTCGTGAATATTTAGTAATCAGTTCTTTCTAATGTCTAGCTGGGGAATGAATGGGCTTCAGCACACCACTGCCTTCAATTCATCTTTCTCCAAACATAGTATGTGTGTGTGTGTCTCTCTCTCTTATGTATTTGTCAGGATAGTTGCCAGAATATACAGATAAAATGTTAAATGTTAATTGAGAGAGATATTATGTTCTGAGAGATAAATCTCTCAATTATGTACTTTTTTTTTTTTTTTTTTTTTACAATAATCTTCCATTTGTCTCTTTATGACAAAAGGCAGCTTACTATTTTAACTTCTGGCCTCATTTTCCATACCCTTACACATATACCAGTGTTTAGGTTTTGCAGAACTGTTTATGTTGTTTCATACTTTTGAGTATTTGTAGGTGACATTTCTTTTATCAGTATTTTCAATGTCTTTGCCTCACTCAGAACAATAGTATCTACTGGCTATTGATTTCTCACGATGCAGCTGGACTGTATTAAATAACGTATATACATATGAAACTTGATTTTCAAATCAAGCCTATGAGGCACAATTTCCCCATTTGAGAGAAGATTATTGTCTTACTCTATTTGGGCTCATATAAAAATACCATAGTTTATGTAGCTTAAATGACAGACGTTTCTCTCAGTTCTGGATACTGGGACTTCCTAGGTCAAGGTGGTGGCCAGTTTGGTTTCTGGTGTGGGCTCTCTTCTAGGCTTGCAGATTGCTGTACTCCCGCTGGGTCCTCACCTTGTGGAAAGAAAGAAAGAAGAGGAGAGGAGAGGAGAGGAGAGGAGAGGAGAGGAGAGGAGAGGAGAGGAGAGGAGAGGAGAGGAGAGGAGAGGAGAGGAGAGGAGAGAGGATTCTCTGAAGCCTCTTCTTACAAGGGCACTATCTCATTATGAAGACACCACCATCATAACCTACTTCCCACCCAAAGGGCCTATATTTTCAAATAGCATCACATTGCATGCTAGGACTTCACCATATGAATTTGGGGACATAATCCTGTTTGTAGCAACCATTTATGCTGTTTTTCCCATATTATCTGATTAGTGAAAATTGGAGCTGGATTCAAACCAGGTCTATCTTATTCCAAAGTCCATGTTCTTGACCGCTAAGCAAAATTACTTGCCTGCCTTACTAATTTCTATAAATCTTTTATTATTTAGCCCACCATTCATATCCTTTTAAGCTTATACGAATGCTATTTCCCTCATTATCTCTTAACAAAATGTTCTACTTACAGTATTAGCACATGGGCATTGTATGGATTCTCATGCCTCCTGCTTGGGTTAGAACACAGGAATTGGATTCTACCAAGCCTAAACCATATTTTCTCTTTTGGAGAATTAATACTTGTCTATCCAACTCCCACCTTAATGAAAGTATGAATTTCAGATGTCAGCCTCAATCTTTGGTTCATAGATCTCAGTTGAAAGCAAGAGTTGAAGCTTATCTCCTTCCTCCCCCTTGATATTGTGCTATTTTATTTTCTTGACTGCATTTAAGGTTTCTGTGTTTTCCTGTATTTCACAGATTGTGTTCTACTTGACATGCATTTTATTATTAAATTATATCATTACATGATAGAGTTATAGGATGATTACATTCTACAGATAAATTGAGTTAAGGAAGGTAGAGCACCCACACCATGTGTGAATGTGTTTAGGTAGTGAGTTAACTGATATGAAAACTGCCTGCAGGACCAAGAATCACTACCCCCCTCCCCCATAAGCTAAGACCAAAGAAACAGGCAGACACCTCCAGGTTGCTAGCTAGTCAGTGACTTATTCTGGAGAAATTTACATATTTGGCAGTCTTAAGCAGGAGCAAGAGGAGGTAGATCTCCCTGTTTGCAATAAAGGACTGTCTAACTTTTTATAACGCAAGAAAAAAAAGGGAAAGAGAAAGCAGGGATAACACACTTATCACCAATAGTGTGTTAAGCCCTCTGGTTACTCTCCTAATCTATTTACTTCCTGCTTAAAGGGATTGTTTGAATTTCTACAATCCAGTCTGCATTCCTAAGGGGAGGGAGGATGTTTCTGGAAGTAGCAGTTAACTTGGCATCAGTAAAGCATTTTCCAGATGGACTGTAGCCTCCTACAGCTCACTTTGAGGTCAGTTCCCAGAACACATTTTCAGGGCAGAGGCATTCCTTCCTCTCCAACTTGAATGCTTCTCCCAACTAGTCTTTCCCTGTAATTTTGTAGTTTGTATTGAATTTTTCTCTTCTTTTATATTTACTTTTGCACAAAGCTATAAACTCCAGATAATTCTTGTAGCAGCAATTGTTTCTGTAGTTTTGGGGATAAGCTCTCCACTTTGGAGTGAAATAAAGATGACACTCAGCGTTGGGGCAGGTGAGGAAAGTGAATTCGTATGTTAATCTCAGGGGCGATATGGATCAGTTCGGTCCTACTGCACATGGCTGGCATTGGCACTATTAATCTCATGTTCATTGCATGGCACATGGAGAGTATAAGAGTGAGTGACATTCTGAATCACTGTTCTCTGACCCACACTGCAATGGACAAGGCATACTTTCCTACTGGTTCAGTCTGTTCTGTGCTGTCATAACGGAATAACAGACTAGGTAATTTACACAGAACAGAAATTTATTTCTCACAGTTCTGGAGGCTGGGATGTTTAAGATCAAGGCACTACTATCTGGTGAGGCCTTCTTACTGTGTCTTTGCATGATGGAAAAGCAAAAAAAGAAGAAAAAACTAATTCACTCCCTCACTCCCTGAAGCCCTATTAGGAATAGCATTAATCCATTTGTGAGAGTGGAGCTCTTAAGATCTGAGCACATCCTATTATGAACTAACTTTCAACATGAGTTTCTGAGAGAAGGAAAAAACATTCAAACTATAGCACCTACTCCTGCTCTATCTCTGGTGTCCCCATGCTCTATATGCTTATTTCATCTAAGACAGACCATTCCCCAGGAAGCATCACTGAGAATCTTTACTAGATTGATAATTCCTTTACTCTGCTTTATTTCAATACTTCCTCTTTTGCGTCTTAAGATTTCTGCTGATATCATTTCACCCTCAAATAGGTCATGAGAATATTTACTGTTGTCAGTAGTGAACTCTGCACCCTAAATATCTATTTTTTGGAATTGTTACCTCACATTACTAAAATCCATAATTTACTCAATAAGGGAAAAAAGTTAGAACTTATATTTCTTAATATTTTTGATTGATTTGGGGTGTTGACATATTGAGAAGAGAAAAATAATTTGCAAGTAATGGAGAAGTGGTGTTTGAATTTTATTTCCTTTAATGTTTTAGATCAGGGCTTGAGAAACTTTGTTACAAGGAAAGAAAATCCTAAGCAACAAAATAAATGTTTCTGTATTTTTGGATTTTTCAGGTATCAGTGCTTGAGTATAAAATAGGAAAAAAAAAATACAGAATTATGGACATAAAAGATTGTAGAATGTTAGTGGAGCAAATGCCTACTACTGTGGTCTGTCTTGTTTCCTAGCCAATGACAAATGGCTAATGCTCCTCAGGCTAACAGAATCAAACCCTGATTTACTCATCCAGGGGTGGGGAACGTAAGGCCTTGGGGGCCCACATGGCCTTCTGGATCCTTGAGACCGGGCCGTTTAATTGAATCCAAATTTTACAGAGCAAATCCTTTTTTTGTTTGTTTTGTGTTGAGACAGAGTCTCGCTCTGTCACCCTGTCTAGAGTTCAGTGGCATCATCATAGCTCACTGCAACCTCAAATTCCTGGGCTCCAGCGATCTTCTTGCCTCAGCCTCCTGAGTAGGCAGGACTACAGGCATGTGCCACTACACCTGATTAATTTTTCTGTTTTTCGTAGAAATGGGCTTTTGCTGAGGCTGCTCTCAAACTCTTGGCCTCAAGTGATCCTCTCCCTTTGGCCTCCCAGAGTGCTAGGATTACAGGTGTGAAACAAAGGGATTTGTTCTGTGAAGTTTGGATTCAGTCCAGAGGCCACACTTGGGGATCTGGAGGGCCACATGTGGCCTTAAGGTCACAGATTCCTCACCCCTGCATGAGTATCATCAATTTGCAAAGAGATAAGGGATTACTCAGAGAGCAGAAACTGAGCTCTCCCAAGGAGTTTGGAATATGGCAAGTGATTGCTTCTTAACATTATGGTAGTAATTTACGTACTGTATGATTTCATAGTTGCAGAATATTATGGCATAGCCAGAATAAAAGTATACCCACAGTCTAAATAAATATTGGATGCACCAGTTAAATTATGGGGAAAAAATAACTAATAAAAGAAACATTAAAATAAACTCCATGTTTCGTAATAACTTACAAATTCAGTTACTTTTAGTTTCCATATAGTACACCAAGTTTTACTTCCCTTTTACAATCTAGGTTAGCTGGTGGGATGAAACCATAGGAATCTGGATTACTCTTCCTAGGGACAGAAATATAAAAGTTTCCTATCTTTATTATATATGAGATTACATATATGGCATAATATCTTAAATTTTGAAAAGCCCTCTCAACTTTTCTCACTTTTGAAATTATTCCACAAGTAGAACTGTAATTTGATTACAGTGATTTGTTTTGTTTTTTATCTGTGCTATTTCTGGCTTGGAAATCCCTCTTTGAAATTGTACAGTGAGGACGTTTACTCTATCCATGCTCAAGTAACTCTGGCTCTTGATTAATCAAACCAAATACATCAAGGAAACCTAGTAAGTGGAGATGCCCAGGGCAGAACTTTTAGATAAGGAAGCTTAGACTGTAGATTTAACAAATATTCATTTAACAAGTGTTTATTAAATACCTACTATGTGCCAAATACTATTCTTGGTCTTAGGAGTATAGCAATGAACAGTAGGCAAAGTTCGTGCCTACAAGTCACTTCTATTTCGGTAGACTGCCAATTAAAGAATAAACAAATAGCAAGAGCATATATAATATAATGTCAAGTTTATAAGTGCAATCAGGAGCTGCAAATGGGCCAGGCACAGTGGCTTACACCTGTAAGCCTAGCACTTTGGGAGGGGCTGAAACAGGAGGATCACTTGAGGCCAGGAGTCAAGACCAGTCTGAGTGAGGCCTCATCTCTACAAAAATTAGGAAAATTAGCTGGGTGTGGTAGTGTACACCTGTAGTCCCAGCTACTTGGGAGGCTGAGGCAGGAGGATTGCTTGAATCCAGGAGCTATGATGACACCACTGCACTCTAGCTCTGGGTGACAAAGAAAGACCCTGTACCCCCTGCCACATCCCCAG
Source organism: Mirza zaza (assembly GCA_008750895.1). Taxonomy (NCBI): domain Eukaryota; kingdom Metazoa; phylum Chordata; class Mammalia; order Primates; family Cheirogaleidae; genus Mirza; species Mirza zaza. Next base: position 22,386 of record VSMD01102809.1, on the reverse strand, counting down.
AAAGAACTGCAAATGATGTAAGTTAATGGAGAATAATGGGATCATTTGCTATTTTGCAGCATGTGCTCACCAAAGGTTGAGCTTAGAAGGATACAAGTGAAGACAAATCTGAATAGAGTGAGAGAGCAAGCTGTGCAGATATTCTAGGGCAGGTGTCCTCAAACTACAGCTGGCGCGCCACGTATAGCCGAGGACATTTATCATGCCCACCAGGTGTTTCTGCCACTGCTGCCTGTCCTGCTTAGCAGCCTACTCATCCTGAGCCCACAGTGCGCATGTGTGGAATGTGCACCGCACTCTTCAACGGCCCTCCAATGGTCTGAGGGACAGGGAACTGGCCCCTTGTTTAAAAAGTTTGAGGACCCCTGTTTTAGGAGAAGAGAGATAAATGATTAAGGCAAAAGAAAATGCTAACATTAATACTTCAGTTATAACAGGGCTAGCTAGCTATTTGGGGGTGGTACCTTCCAAATCTTAGCAAACAACACCAGCCTTATTTTTCCTTTTTTCTTTTTAAAAATGGGATCACTCCATACTCTCTGTACAAGAAGGCAATTGGCAAACAAAGAACAGAGAATGTGTATTCAGGACACTTTGGATCAGTGTATTGTATTGCCTTTTATTGGCTGTGTGGCCTTGGTTAAGTTTATTCCACCTAATTTAAATGGTAATAATTGGGAGATTATAATAAATAGCAAATGTCCTGTGTCAGGTGTCTCATGCTGGGTACTTGCACCTGGGGTTGGGGGTAGTAATTATCATCCCATTTCAGAGATAAGCAGGTGCTCCCTGAACTTTTTTTTCCTGTTCCCGCTTCCAGGCTCCACGTGAAAGTACATTGTAAACAGCAAGATGCTATCTGGTGGTTAGGTATTATGCATGGCTCATGGCTGCTTCTCAAACTGCAGTGTAGGCATCTCTGGGGTCATGAGGACCAGATAGATCCACATGTAGTTTGTTCTCTTTCACTGTTGGTTGTGATTTTTTTTTTAAAAAGGAGATTTTGGAACATTTATAAGGATTTTTTTAAAAAAGAAAACATTGTGCAAATCTTTAGCATTTTCTGTGTTCTTTTCATCGTCACAGATTTTTTAATTGTTCTATTTTTTGCCAGTTTACTTATTTATTTATATAAAACAATTAAGGGCATACAAATGTTTCAGGTTACATGGATCTCTTTTGTAAACCTCGGGCCCATCACCCAAATAGCACTCATTGTACCCATTACCTATGTTTTTGCCCCTCCACTCCTCTCCCCTCGCCCCTGGTTGATTTCCATTTAATTTTACTTCCCTCTGTGTGCATGTGTGTTCATGCTGGCCTTTTCATCCTATTGGATATTCCCTTATTGCTTTGTTCTACCTCTTATTCTGTTGTTTTATAAAAGCTGTGAGTTTTGTGAGTTGGTTTTTTTTTTTTTTTTAGGTGATTTTATGCTAGTGAGAATCTGTTATGTTAATTTGTGGATAGTCCTGTTCTGAGTATTTAGTTCAGGGCAAGTTTGGTCATGGCAAATTCCCTCAGTGTTTGCTTGTCTGGGAAAGACTTAATTTCTGCATATATTGTGAAACTTAGTTTTTCATGATACAAAATTCTAGGCTGGCATTTGTTCTGTTTAAGAAGATTGAAGACTGGGCACCTATTCATTCTGTCTTATAAGGTTTCCTTTGAGAAGTCTGCAGTTAGCTTGAGGGGTTTTTCTGTGTGGCTTACTTGGTGCCTTCATCTTGCTGCTTGCAAATTATTTTCTTTCATTTTGATTTTGGCAGGTCAATTACTGTGTATCTTAGAGATGACCTTATTGCTATAAATTTTCCCAGTGTTTGATGTCCCTCTTGTATCTTTATGTCTGAATTTCTTGCAATATAAGGGAAGTTTTTGTCAATAATTTCCTCAGGTAGGTTTTCCATGCTTTTAGCTCTTTCTTCACCCACAGAGATACCTATAATTCAAATGTTATTAGTAGTTCACTTCACATAGTCCCGTATCTCTCTCAGTGATTGCTGAGACGTTTTTATATTCTCTGCTTCTTTGAATGACTCAGTTATCTTGAGAGACTTGTATTCAAGCTCTGAAATTCTTTCTTCCCCTTGGTTTAGCCTGTTGTGAAAGTTTTCTGCTGTGTTTTGAAACTCCGTAAATGACTCTTTCATTTCTTTAGGTTCTATTATATCCTTTCTTATGCTAGCTAGCTCTCTAGTGACTTTTTCATTTTTTTCATTGATTTCCTGAAAATGTGTTGGCTTCTTTTTGTTGGTTTTTAGCTTTCTCTTCAATTACACTCACCTTATTTGCCATCCATATTTTGAATTCCATTTCTGTCAATTCTGCACTTTTCTTATGTGCAGAGTCCAGAAGTGTAGCTCTACTGTGATCTCTTGGGGGTGTCAAACTATTTTGTTTTTTCATGATGCCTGAGTTCTTTTGCTACTTTTTTTTTCTCATTGGCTCCTCTTCTCTTGCCTCTGGGTTAATAGGATTACAGGGCACCTGTTCTCCATTGCTGGGGATTCTCTTGAACCAAGTCCAAGAGTGGTAGCTGCTCAGGACTGGGATGTCCCAAGTGAAGTGTTGGACCTTGGGGAGGTTCTGCCAACCCAGTGGTATTGGTGGGGACTCAGTGGTGGAGTCTTGATGTCCAGCAAACTCCAGAGTCTCAGGGGTGAGTCACAGGTCCAGTGGGGGCCAATGAACCACAGGGGCAGAGCCTTGGACTCAGGCACAGAGAGATCTTCAGAGCTGGCTCTGGGGACTTTGAGGGGAGAGCCACCCATATGGGGGCTATTCCACCAGTGTGGTGACTGCTGATGGCCAGTTGTGCAGGCAGGGGTTTGTCTCAGGAGTCCATGGTCCATGTAGGTGGGCCAGAACTGCTGGTTGACCAAGTTTCTGCCCTGACACATGGGACCCACTGTAGCAGTCGCCCAGGCTTCCTAAGTGGTGCCATACCTCCAGTCACAGGGCATAACACGAGGGAGTGTCTCTTCCCTCCCTGCCCCAGCAAGGGTGATGCAAAGGCTGCTACTGGAAGGTTGGGTTCTGAGTGGACCTGGCTCCACGTGCCAAAGCAATAAGGATGATGTCTCTTGTAGAATCCTGGGATTGGCAAGTACAAGGTCTCTGGTGCACCTGCTCTCTGGTGGAATATCTCTGCACACACTCTGAGCAGCTCCCCAACCAGGCCAGAGGTCTGCCGTAGAGGAGGGAGACCCCTCACAGGCCAAGCTGCCTATAAGTTTTGTTTCTCTCCTAAAAAGAGGTGTCTCCTCAGGTTGCTACTATCCTACTGTCTTCCTGTTTTTCCAGCAGTGTGAATTGTACAGGGGCCCTGTACATCATTCAACGATGATGCTTATGAGTAAGGACTAGCCATACCCTGTTTGATTGAGTTGGTAGATGCCTTAGTGAGATATTGAGTTGTTTTTCCTGTCAGTCGTTGATGCTTGCAAGGAAGAGGCAACTGTGGAGATGTTCTTTTGTGCCTATGATAAGCTCTAGTCCAGGCGTCCTCAAACTATGGCCCATTGGCCACATGTGGCCCGCCGAGGACATTTATGTTTTTGCTGCCGCTGCCGCTGCCTGTCCTGCTTAGCAGCCAACTTGTCCCGGGCCCACAGTGCGCTTGTGTGGAATGTGCGCCACACTCTCCAATGGCCCTCCAACAGTCTGAGGGACAGTGAACTGGCCCCCTGTTTAAAAATATGAGGACCCCTGCTCTAGTCCCTCAGGTGGAACACTTGAATGCCCCAGGCCATGGGAGGGGCCCTGTAGCTCTGAGGGGGTTGCTTGATCTCTCCAACAGCAGAGGTGGGTGAAGGAGGGAGGCTGGGCGTGGTTGGGTTGTGCAAGCCTGAAAGGCTTTGCAGAACCTCCATGGGGCTCAAAGTTCCCAAGTGCTAGGGGGAGCCGTTGGGAAGAGGGTCAAGGCAGGCTCTCCACACTGGGATGACTGATTTTAAGATTTTGAAGATTTTAAGTTCAACTCTAACAACAAAAAATTATGCCATCTTTTACACAACATTTGCCTGTGTGTGTGTGTGTGTGTTTGTGTGTGTGTGTGTAAGCATGGCTTCTGTCATAAGATATTTAGGAAGGCTAAATGATACTTTGTAAATGATGATATAAGCCATAGTGCTATATTGGTATATTAATGGTTATTCTTAGGTTGTATCTAAGGCACTTTACAGAAGGGACTGTGTTGTGTATTATATCTTCCTAGATTATCTAAAGTTAGAAAGTGTCATTCTTAGGTTTGGCCACTACGTCACAGTAACTTCACATAACATGCCAAAGCCACCAACTGCTCTGTAGAAGAAATCAATTAAGTTCCTTTATAGTTGTAATATTCCATCCTCAGCCTACTTTGAATGTAGCAAATTTATTTGTGTCTCTGCTGCCTCTGACTATTATGGGGGAAAAATCACCTTTCTTTTTATTTTCTGCAAGTTTGATCTTTCATTCCTTGTGGAGAGTTCTTTTCTTGTAGAACCATTGTTACGTCTGCACACAGAGTGGTATATACTATTCTGCTGATGACTTCACTTCGTGGAAGGAAGAGGAGATCTTGAGAAATCTTGGATGGAGACAGAGTCAATAATCCTTAGATGGGCAAGATCAGTAGAGGGGAAAGAGATATGGAAAATATGAGGACATATAAGGCTGGGGGAAAGGAAGCTGAGAAAGAGTATGACCAAAGTCTGTAAAAGTCTTACAAAACAGAAGGTTGAGAATAATAAATGAAAAATTGCATCTAATAATTAAGGAAAATGAGATATACATGGTGGGCAGATATCCTTTTCCAAAAATATTTCTTTGGTACCACTATGTATGAAATGAAAAATGGCTAATGTGATATGGTAGAATGTTATGTTGAGATCCTTGGCTGTTTTTCACTCTGTTTTCTCTCCTATACTGCTAACAGAGAAGGGAGACTTCATCTGAATATCTCCCTGAAACCAGTTTTACGGAACTAACTTAAGCTCTGTGTTTCAGGGAAATCGTGGGACATAATAGAATAGACACTCCACCCCCCAAACTGAGATGGAGTTGAGAGACAAAAGAATGACTAAGACAAGTCCAGCTTAGTGAGTTAGATGAGTTTATTAGAGGTTACTTACTCAGGAGTTCTGCTACTGGGCAGCACAGGAACTTTTCCACAGCAGCTTTCTTGCTACGAGAGTCTGTGTCTGCCCACCAGTGACATTGCTTTAAATCCTGTTTCAGTGAGTAAAGCAGAGCTCTTCCGTTATATCATTGCATGTTTCCATTGAAAAAATCAAGCATGCACAGTACAATCATCATGTGCCTTTATATAACCCATGTTATGTTAATGATATTACAATTCTCCACTAGATGGGGATTTTAGTATTACAAGTAGTTTCAGGATATTATAGGTCAGCTAAAGCAGTTCTAAGGCAGTCAGGGCTTGTTTCCACCAGTTTCCTCTACCTCAAGAAAGTGCTGAGGCACTTCTCTTGTGCCCAGTAACTATCTTTTGGCATTTGCTCAATCTATTTTGTAAGAATTTTGTTGCGCACTCTGTGCTAGCACAACACAGTGTTCTGTGTGGTGGGAAACTTGCATTTTCCCCTCACTTTGGAAAGTTAGTTTAACTTCTTCCTTGAGTAAAGATACCTCCGTAATATACCTGACAGAGGGTCAACTACTTTCCCTTGTTTGAAATGTAGTAACACCTTGTCAGATGTATAGTTTACAAATATTTTCTCCTATTTTGTAAGTCGTCTCTTCACTCTGTTGATTGGTTCCTTTACTATGCAGCAGCTTTTTAGATTAATGTAATCTCACTTTTACACTTATGCGTTTGTTGCCTGTACTTCTGAGATTTTATCGAAAACATCCTCGCCCATCCCAATGTCTGAAAGCATTCTCCCTATGTTTTCTTCTAGTAGTTTCATAGCTCCAGGTCTTACGCTTAAGTATTTAATACATTTCAAGTTGATTGTTGTATATTGTGAGAAAGTTCTATTTTCACTTTTTTGCATGTGAATATACAGTTTTCCCAGCAAGTGATTAATATCCAAAGCATATAAGGAACTCAAATAACTGAATAACAAAATAAAAATAATAATGATAATAGTATGATTTAAAAATGGGCCAATGGCCTGAACAGACATTTCTCAACAGAAGACATACAAATAACCAACAGGTATATGAAAAATGTTCAACTTAACTAAACTGCAGGGTAACGCAAATCAAAGTCACAATGAGATTTCCCCTCAGCCCAGTTGGAATGGCTATTACCAAAAGGACAAAAGATAACAAGCATTGACAAGAATATGGAGAAAAGGGAACCTTTACTGATACACTATTGGTGGTAATATAAATTAGCATAGCCATTATGGAAAATAGGAGGCTCTTCAAAAAATTAAAAATGATATAACACATGACCCAATAATCCCACTACTGAGTATATATTCAAAGTAGATGAAATGAGTATGTCAAAGAGACAGCCACACCCCCATGTTTATTGCAGCACTACTCGCAATAGGCAAGGTATGGAATAAAATTAATTTGCCCATCAGTGGATAAATAGATGAAGAATGTGTGGTATATGTGCTCAATGGAATGCTACTAAGCCATAAACAACAAGGAAATCCTTTCATTTGTGAAAACATGTTTCAAGTAAAATAAGCCAGGCACAAAAACACAAATACTACATGTTCTCACTCATATGTGGAACCTAAAATAGTTGATCTCATATAAGTAGAGAGTAGAACCGTGGTTACTAGAGGCTGGAGTAGTTAAAGGAGAGAAAGGAACAGAGAGATGTTGGTCAAAGGATACAGAATTGCAATTATATGAGGAATCATTTTCAAGAGATATATTGTATACCAAGGTGACTATAAAGATGACATATCATATTCTTGAAAAATGTAAAGAAAATGGATGTTATGTATTCTCAACACAAAAATGATAATTGTGAGATAAGGTATTTGATAATTAGCTAGATTTAGCTGTTTCACAATGTATATGTACTTGAAAGCATCATGTTGTAGCTTATCAAATATACAGTCAAGTTAAAAAGAAATAAAAAAAATAAATAAAAAATAAGAAATGACAGACCATGGCAGCCAAAAGAATAAGGAAATAAAGAAAAAAAAAAAAAGGTCATAACAGATAACTCACTGTTTCATACACAGCTCATTCTACTCTTAGACAGTCCTATGAAATTAATCTAATGATGAAATAATATTTATTTGTATCAAATCCAAAGTCATCACCTCATTTCTTCACCTACAACTGCTCAAGTTCTATCAGAAACAGTATTGAATAATTTCTGTTGTCCTCTTCTGCCTGGGAGTACCTTAAATAATTAAACATAGCCATCGTGATACACAGCCTTGTTCAAATCATGACTGGAAGTTGACTTTTCATGATGAAATACAACTTGGCCATAGAGCTGGGGAACTTAAGCCAAATTTACAGTGGCATTAAGGAGGTATTGGTGAGGAACCAGCATGTCATTTGTTCATCTGCCCATTCATCCATTCTACTGAGTTCTTAATAGCTACGAGAAATTATTTAAAGTTCTGCAGATAAAAGAGAGAATTAAAAAGAAATCCAAATTTTATAGTGCCTATGCTTTAATTTTGAAGGCAGATCTTTTTTTTTAAACAGCAATTAATGTAAGCAACTAAGTACTCTAGTTAAAACGAAGATAGTCCTTTAAGAGCTTTTTAGTTTCCAAGGGCTGCTGTAACAAAATACCACTAACTGGATGACTTAAGCAACAGGCATTTGTTATCTCAATTTTCTGGAGTAATTACGCCTGAGATCAAGATGGCTGTAGGATTGATTTCTTCTCAGGAATTATCTGTTCCGTGTTTCTTTCTTAGCTTCTTTTTTGCTCTTTGGCTCATGGATGCATCATTATGTTCTTCAACTTCATTTTTATGGGACATTTACATATACATGTGTCTATATACACATATATCTCCCCATTTTCTTTTTTATAAGAACACTAGTCATATTGAATTAGAAAATGATTACTCTAATGTCTTCATTTTAGCTTAATTAATTGTATCTGTAATGACCCTCCATTCAAATAAAGTCACAGTTTTAGGTACTAGGAGTGAGGGATTAAGCATATGCATTTTGGGGCGATACAATTCAGCCCACCGTAGTCCACTCTTGACCCCCATTAATTCATATCCCTATCAAACAAAAAAAATGTATTCAACTCATCCTAACATCTCTCAAAATCTTAACCCATTCTACAGAATTAGCTAAGTCCAAAATCTCAACTAAATATCATCAAAATAAATATGGGTGAGATTCAGGATATGATTAATTCCACAGCAAAGGTCTTCTCTATCCGTGAACCTGAAAAACTAGAAAACATGTTACCTTCTTCCACAATACTATGGTCCACAGGCATAGGATAGACATTTCATTCCAAAAGTTGGAAATCAGAAGGAAGAAAAGGAACACAGGTTCCTAACAAGCCCAAGGACTAGCAGGGCAAATTTTATTAGATTATAAAGCTTAAGAATAATCTTCTTCGGCTCCATGCTCATTATACTTCAGTGCAAGCTGGCAACATTTCAGCTGAGATGGTTGTTTGAGCCATCTGTCGTCAAGTAGCCTTCCACACACACCCTTGACATTCTCTCCATATGCCTTAGGAGTGGTAGGTTTGAATCTCACTTCTGAGTATATTTTCACTTTAGTCAATTAGGCAAGAAAAAGAGAGAAAAGACATCCAAATTGGAAAAGAAAAAGTAAAACATCTCTGTTTGCAAATGACATGATCACACACACACACACAGAGAACACCCTAAAACTCCATAATAAAATCTGTTAGAACTAATGAATTCAGTAATGTTACAGGAAAGAAAATCACCATATATGAAAACCAGCTGTTTTTCTATACACTAATAAAAAACAATCAGTAAAATAGTCCATTTACAATAGTTTGGCTGAGAATTAAGTACTTGGGAATAAACTTAAGTAAGGTGAAACATTTGAACACCACAAAGTACAACACATTGATGAAAGAATTTAAAGACAACACAAATAAATGTAAAGGCATCTGATGTTCATGGATTAGAAAACTTAATATTGTTCAAATGTGCCCAACTACACAAAATAATTGCAGATTCAATACAATCACTATCAAAATCCCTATGCCAGTTTTTACAGTAATGGGAAAAAAAAAATCCTAACATTCATATGAAACCACAAAAGAACCTGAATAGCCAATACATTCTTCAGACAGAAGGACAAAAGTTGAGACATCACACATCCTGTTTTAAAATATATTAGAGATCTACAGTAATTAAAACAGTTGGCACTGTCATAAAGACAGACATATAGAGCAATGCAAAAGAATAGAAAGCCCAGAAATAAACCCATGCATAAACAGTCAAGTGATTTTCAGCAATGGTACCAAGAATACATATGGGGAAAAGACTATTCTCTACAACAAAATGGTGTTGGGGAAACTGGATATCCACATGTGGAAGAATCAAATTAGAATCTTATCTTACACCATACACAAAAATCAACTCAAAAGCAAATTAAAGACTTAAATGTAGCCAGGCCCAGTGGCTCACGCCTGTAATCCTAGCACTCTGGGAAGTCAAGGTGGGAGGATCACTTGAGGTAGGAGTTTGAGACTAGCCTGAGCAAGAGCAAGACTGCATCTCTACTAAAAATAGAAAAAGAAAAAAATTAGCTGGTGTGGTGGCATGTGCCTGTAGTCCCAGCTATTTGGGAATCTGAGGCAGGGGGATTGCTTGAGCCCAGGAGTTTGAGGTTGCTGTGAGCTAGACTGAGGCCATGGCACTTTAGCTGGGGTGACAGAGTGAGACTCTGTCTTAAAAAAAAAAAAAAGAAAAGACTTCAATGTAAGACCTGGAAATATAAAACTTCTATAGGAAATCATAGAGGAAAAGCTTCAAACATTAGTCTTGGCAATGATTTCTTGGCTGTGACTCTAGAGCATAGTAAACGAAAGCAAAAATAATGAAGTGGGACGATAATAAACTAAATAGCTTTTGCATAGCCAAGCAAACAGTCTACAGAGAGGAAAGGCAATGTATAGAAAGGAAAAAAAATATTTGGAGTTTATCTGATAAGAGGCTAATATGCAAAATAAGGATTATCTACAACTCAATAGCAAATAATAATTATAACCCAATTAAAAAATGGGCAAAGGACTTTAATAGAAATTTCTTCAAAAAAGACATACAAATGGCAAATGGATATATGAAAAGATGCTCAACGTCACTAATCATGAGGAAAATGCAAATCAAAACCCACAATGTGATATCACCTCACACCTGCTAAGATGGCTATTATAAAAAGAAGAAGAAAAAAACAAGTGGTGGTGAGTGCATGGAGAAATGGGAACCCCTGTATATTATTGTGGTAATGAAAATGGTATTGCCACTATGGCAAACGGTTAGGATCCAACATTCCCCCTTCTTTGTATTTATCCAAAAGAACTGAAATCAGGATCTTGAAGAGATATCAATTACTTCCATGTTCATTGAAGCATTACTCAAATAGCCAAGATGTGGAAATGACCTAAATGCTCCTTTGACAAATAAATGAGTAACGAAAATGTTGTATACATATAACAAAATATTATTTCTTCTTTTTTATAAAAGTAAATTTTGTAATAGGTAACAACATGGATGAATTTTGAGGACATTATGCTGAATATAAGAAGCCAGTCAGAGACAGGAAACACTGCACAAGCCCACTCATATAAGGTATATACAATGTGTAAGGTATATAAACACTGAAAGAGTCACGTAAGATATCTAAGATAGAGTCAAACTCATAGAAGCAGAGAGTATACTGGTGGTTGTGGGCGGATGGAGGAAAGAGGAAATGAAAGTTGCTATTCAATGAGTATAAAATTTCAGTTATCCAAGATGGATAAGTTTTATAAATCTTCTACATAACATTGTGCTGATAGTTAATTATACTGCATTTTAAACTTCACATTTAAGTAGATGATCTCTTGTGAAGTGTTCTTATCGCATAAACATGCCTCACTACGCAGTTTTAGAGAAATAATATTTCCAATATACATGGGTGTGCCTTTTCTAACTATAAGGATATTCTGATACTCCAGAGATCCTTCCAAAGATAGGTTTCTGCCTCTTGCATACTTCAAAACCACTTGGAACAGACTAGTCTCTAAGATGTCTATGAGAGAAGACTAAGATCTCTGTGACCTGTTCTATCCTCTTTGGTCAACATGCTTGAAATGTAGGGGAAGTTCCAGCTTCTCACCTACTTGATTTTGATCCCAAGGAGGAGCTCAGATGTAGGTTGAGGTGCAAAAGGATAAGATAGAGTGGGGTCAAGGCATTAAAGGAAGAAGCTATTAAGTGAAAACAAAATAAAGAAGCAAATTATTTTGCGTGGATGGTAATTTCTTATCTCATGTAGAGACAGACTGCTCTTAGAAGTTACAATTTCACAGGGGAATCAGCATGATGTTAAACAAAGCAAAGGCATTGGGCGAAGCACCTAAATGACTTCCTTTCTGACTCCTAATCACTATCACCTACATACTAGTGAGCAATCACACATGGTTACATAAAGTAATATGAATATGAATATATAGAATAGCTCAGAATACAAGCATTATTTGTATATAAAGTTGTCATTTCCCCATGTCCATAAGTTAAATTTGAATTTAGGGGACATTTTAGCAGTCGGTGACATCTTCTCAGGATGATATCTATTTCCTATCTAGCGGAATGATGCTGTGATTTTGAACATTTAATCTCTCTAATCTTCAGTTTTCTCAGTGTAATGAGGAAACAGGATTCTGTAGCTTCTAACTTCTTTCAAAATCTGGTTTCCCCAAACAGTCAAAATTAATAATATATTTGGCAACAAACAAAAAAATGTATAAAAGAGATTAGTCGTGGCATATAAATCTACCATAGCTTCTCATAAAAGACATAAGGGAAAAAACAAACTTACTTTTATTCCTTGGATATTTGGACCCAAACCATAAAGACATAACTATAATGCCTCTTTTACTTGGATTAATTGGGAATAAATAGCTTTAGACCATGACAGGTCTCTGGTGAGTTTATAAGCTTCTGATTTTGCATATTATTTCACTTTATTTTGTTTTAAGAATGAGAGTGGGGCTATTTTCAGCTTTCTCCGTCTTAGGCAGAGTCCTGTCTTATTAATTGTTTGATTTTCATCTCACCTTGTTCCTTGGACATTATTAGCACGTTTACCCCAAACCAGAATAACAGGCCTGGATTCTAAATTGAGGCTATAAATGATCACGGAAGTTTCCTTGGGAAAGTGAATTTGCCTTACTGTTCCTTTTTTTTTTTTTTTATGTAGGGCAAGTAGAAAGGAGAAAATGGTCAGCCTTCTAAAGCTGATATGAAGATTAAACAACACAACATACCAAGTACCAAGTGCCACATATGTGGTCAGTAAATACATCATAAATTTCAGTTTTTGCTATGTCCTTTGTGCATTCTACTCTAAAGTAAATTAAGTATTCTTTGGTTTGCCCAAGTAAGTGTTTGACTGAGACAATTTTCTCATGGATCCCTATATGTGGAATGTGAGAACCAGGAAATATGATTTAAGAGCTACTGAAGAGCTACTGGTACTTGAAGAAATGAATGAAACCAGATATTTCACATCATACAGGGCCAGAAATTCTTCTAACATACAAGTACGTTCATGCAAATCACCAGAAGATGCCCCATTTGGCTGACAAATTACCCCTTTATACCCTCTGCAGAAAACCAATTCTGAAAGAATTTCCCTTGCTCTGGGCTAAAGCAACCGCTTCCCAGGACACAGGGCTTGACAATTAAAGCACAGGCTGGGTGTCACCCCTACCTGCCCCCTGCCCCTCAGCCTGGTTTCTGTGGGCAGGACACAGCTGGTTCATTCGCTACCAGAGGCTAACCCTGTGAAGATCACACCAAATGTAGAAGTCCAAACATTGTTTGGGGCCCTTGTGCCCCACGTTGGTTGGCAAGCTACAAACTATTTGTTTTTAAGCAACTCACAAATGGAGTAAAGAGACTGCTGGGGAAGTACTCTTTTAGGAAAAAAATGTTTATTTTTTTTCCAAATTATGAAAGTTGTAAATGTAAAAATTGATGATAAGAAAATACAAAAATGTAAAAAGAACAAAAGAAAAGGCACCTTTAACACCTTATTCCCTAGAATTAACATCTGGTTTATATCCTGTTATATTTCAGTGGGCATGTATATGTATATATATATTTAAACTTTTTTTTTGTACTTAGATCTTATCTCCATAAACATCATTATCAACGGAATCCAAGTTTTTAGGAGGAGGACTTTAGGTGAAGTTTGGCTTGAATGGTTCTTTGGTATCCTTGTCCATGTTGCCCTTGAAGAAGAAAGAAACAAAGATAAACCAGTTGAAATGCAGGTGGTCATAACATTTCTTCCTTCACTTACACTGTCTCCTCCACATGGGCCACACCTCTTCCTCTATTCTCTTCCAAAGAACTCTGTTCTCACTCTCACCCACTTACTTTAATGAATTCTTGTCCTTTGAGTCATGTCTCCCCTCCCCTTTGCTAGGACCATGAAATGAGATACTCACTGCTACCCAGCAGGAGCATGAGTGGAAGAGCAGGAGATGTCAGGGAACAACAGTAAAGAGGATGGAGCTGGTGTACCCAATGCCAAGAGCTGAGGGAAAGGTTCTTACTGGGCAGAAAGGTAAGAAGAGGGTACCATAGGTATTCCTGGTGCAATTGCTATCTAGAAAGGTTTGGAATGTTTGACTGCTAGCCTCCTGAACTAAAGCAATCTGAGAGCATGTACATGTCTGTGTGCCAGAATATGTCAGCCTTTGTTCTGAGCTGTTAGCATTCCAGTGTTAGCCTTTGTTAGTGTTCCAAGAATCCCACATGAATGTGTCTGTCAGTGTGACAAAGTGCATGGACTTTGTCGTGTAGATCCAACCACCCCTGTCTGTGGTAGTACATGCATCTCACTGAAGGCAGGTTCTGATTCGCTCAGGTGCATCCTTGATTATTTAAGTCTGATAAGAGCTTGGCTGATCACCCTCCAATTAAATTCCCTCTCCTCATCATTGTGTATCACAAATAATTAAATTAGTTAATACATAAAACAATTAGATTTTTATAGAGTTTAATTAAGATAATTGAAAACCCCTTAGAAGAGGGCGAGTCATTCTGAGTATTCAGTAAATCAGTAACATCAATATCACTGTTTTATTTAGATAATATTAGCCACAGCTACTACTTTAACAACTGTGTCTATACTGATGTAATTCAGTCAAAGGCCCAGCTCAAATTAACTTTCAAGTATAATATATACATATTGTGTGGATAGTTTTGTAGATGTCCTATGGCAGCCTCAAACTTAACCTGTCCGAAAAGGAAGACATTTTTAGTTGCCTGAAACATGAACTTCCTACTGTGTTCACAGGGTGTATTGAAGAATAAATGAATGATGTACATAAAAACACAACTTTTTCTTCCAGCTTTACCCAGTAGATGCTCAATTAGCAGAAATATCATTATTGTCACTGTTATTTCACAGTCTACGCAAGGTTTGTATGTCTTCCCAGTCCACACACATATCATGATTCATGTTGATTATCTTGTGGAAATCCCAAATACAGTCATGGTGAATGGCAATAAAAGAATACCTCGTTAATATTCTCAGATAATAATTTTTAGCTAGCACTATCTTCATTTGTTTTCCAAACCATTCTGTGCTCTTTGCTTTAGGAAAGTCACAACAAAAGATATAAAAAGTAGAATAGCCTGCTTTTGTTTTTCAATACAAAAGTATAGAGAAATCATATTGCAAGCAATATCTTTGGGATAACTCGGATATATATGAGCAAGGACTTCTTTCAGAGCTAGTGAATCATGGAGGAAGTGATCAGACGTTTACTAGGTCTCCTGCAGAGATACTGTGTATCAAAGAAAGAAATGAATGCATGAGGCAGTTAAGTGTAGCAGACATAGGACCCTAGTTGGGATGCGTGAGCTAAGCGTGGTTTAGGTGTAGCCAAGTAACTCCTGTGGCTGTAGAAATGGTCATGCTACCTATTTAGAAAGATGGGATTTAGGAAAACTCCACATAGTCCCTTTAAGCCAGAATGTAGGAGAAATAAGTTCCTTCCCACAACGTTGTCCTTGGCTGTTCACTTATGTCTTTAAAGTAAGAGAGAAAAATGTGCCTGAGCTGTTAATGACAAGGCAAGAATTCCATCCCTGGTCACCTAAACCAAGTTGGCTAAAAAGCAGAGACTGCTACCTTTGACCCTCAAATAAGATACGTGGAATTTATAGAGGAAAGTAGGATTCTTGGACTTATCAACACCCACAAACACATAAAGAACCTGAAAAACGACTACAAATCACAAATCCCTGTATAGGTATACTGTCTTCAACTAGTATGCATGGGGTGGTGGAGGAGGCTGCGGTGTTGGTCAGAGTGCAGCTTGGGCCTTGGGTGAGAATCTAGATGAAAGAGTGGTGAAGAAATGCTCCCCTTGCCTTTCTCTCTAGCTTCTCCCACTCACTCTAAATAACAGTCTCTGCGTCCTGGTCAGAGGTGAGCACACTGGTCACATCATGGCCAAACAAAAGCAGTCATGGATTTCATTTGAACAGAGAGATACACTCGTTTGTGCACTGCTGTCTGCTTTTCCCTTGGACATGAAAGCTATTATTGGGGCCTATTTTATAGTAGGGTTGAAACATTGGAATGATATATTCTATTGCCTGAGGAGGGTATCAATCAAGTTTTGTCTGAAGAAAGGATTTTGGTTGGCCCAGAAGCATATCAGGGTCAATGAAGACATGGGAATAAAGGATTCTAAGCAAAGGAAGTACCATATGTCAAAACATCTTATATAGGTAAGAGAAGGAATTTTGAACATCAACCCTAACTTATGGTCATCGGTTGTAGTGGAAAGTTGTGAAAGGAAACTGCAATGTAAGCTACGAATATACATTTGATGCTGTATTCATCTCTCCTTGTCTGGATGCCTCTCCTTACCCTCTATATTTGAACCAATGAAAGACAATCATCTTTTTGAAGACAGAAACGACTTCATAAATCCACACCTTGTGAATACCGAAGGAGGTGGAATCCAGTGACAAGTCCAATTACATATTGACAAATGATGAGAGGTACAGTAAAAGAACGAAATTATATTTAGTCAGAGATTAAATGAGAATCTTTTCAAAACCCTAATCAACCCTTATGTCTGAGGGAGGCAAAAACAGTGGCAACAGGAAGGTGGTACCTGGTTTAAGAAACGGCTGAATTCGGATGCTTGATATGCCATGAAAGGATACCCACGGGGTGCAGTTGGTGTGCTGCCTCTGAAGCTTGCAGAGGATGTTTCTGCTTCTGGGATGGCTTCTTCCTTCTGGGGTAATACATTGGGGTAATTTAGTCTTTTATTTAATGATGGAAAGCAATGTTTTTTATTTGATTTTAAGCCAGCATCATATTCCAAGGGCTATTTCCTGATTCACCTGTCATTGGGCATAGGTTCTTCCAAAATTTTGCTAGTGTACGTGATGCTGTTGTGAATATTTTTATACTTTCTCCTTATCTTCATAGGCACGATTGAAATTATAAGATTTGTATGGATGCATGTCTTAAGTTCTGAGATAATGCCAAATTGGTTTCCAAAAATTTGTACTTACTTATGTTTCCCTCAGCAGTGTTTTCCCAGTGTATCATGTACTCATCAACATAGATGGAGTGAGTAGTTTCACTTTTTTAATATTGTGTTTACACACAGAATGGTATTATGGCTCTATTAACACTCTGTGTTTACTTTTAAAGGTGACTCTCTTTTTATGTTTTGAGTATTCATTTTTATTTTCTCTTTTGTAAAAATGGATGTTTTTTATTTTGTCATTCCTATTTGGTATCTGGGAATTCTAGATATACTGTTTTTTTTTTCTTTTTCAGAATCAGTTAAAATATATACTTTCATTTCATCTTGGCAGGTGAATTTCAATGCTTGAAATAAAAAATAAAGGAAGAAAAAATAAAGAAATAAAAATATTAGGAGAAACAGAATAACATCAGAGAAAGAAAAACATAGGTGGTCATGAGGTCATTAACTTAAGAAGATAAATCTTTGAATTTATGAGATGATGATTTATGCAGACAGATCAATGCATTTGTCTGCATTAGAGATTACCTACATCCATTTCTGTCATTATTTATCCTTCCCAGTTGTTTTCAGCACCAGTAAATTATTATATCTTAAAAAAACGTTTGAGTGGCTAACAATTTAGAAACACAAACTGGTTTTTTTCCCCACAGAGGATTGCCTCTCCTCCCATTGTCCCTGGTCATTATTCATGCCATTAATGCATACATGTTACAAGATAACACAGAAAATAACAGTCTTCTGATTTTGAATCCAAAGGCATAACGTACCATGTCCTATACAAAATCTTTTGCACTCTATGAAAAAGACACCTGCACGCAAATGTGTATAGCAGCACAATTTACAATTGCAAATATGTGGAAACAACTGGAGTGCCCATCAATACATAAGTGGATTAATAAAATGTGGTATATGTATATGTATATATATACACACATATATACCTGTATATATGTATGTATACATACATATGGAGTATGTATACCATGCAGTACTATTCAGCTATAAGAAACAATGGCGATATAGCACCTCTTGGATTTTCCTGGATGGATCTGGAACCTATTCTATTAAGTGAAGTATCCCAAGAATGGAAAAATAAGCACCACATGTACTCACCAGCAAATTGGTATTAACTGATCAACACCTAAGTGGACATATAGGAATAACATCTATCGAGTGTCGGGCAGGAGGGGGGTAGGGAATGGGTATATACATACATAATGAGTGTGATCCGCACCAACTGGGGGATGGACACACTTGAAGCTCTGACTCGAGGGGGAGGCAAGGGGAATATATGTAACCTTAACATTTGTGCCCCCATAATATGCTGGAAAAAATAAATAAATAAAAAAACTTAAAAAAAAATTCTTTTGAAGAACCCAAGATGAGTAAGGGAAAGGCCTCCCTTAGGAGATGCTGAGTCATAGCGGGAGTGGTCAGCCCCACTTGACGGGTGTATTATAGAGGTGGTGGGCACCAAGAATGGCTGCATGGCATGCTTAGGCGCATGACGTCCTGGAGACATTTGACCCTCTCTAGAATTCTTGTGCTGAGCAGGGGATTTAAGTACATCCAAATGACTCCTGAGGCTACAGAAATGTCTGTGTCCCAAGTTTAGGTAGGTGGGAGCTGAAGGAACATCACCCTTCCCTTCCATTTCAGTTTATGTGAGAATGCATACTTGTCCCAGGGGTCACTTGTGTTTTTGAAGTAGCAGAAAGAAAATGGATCTGAGCTGATAATGGTTAGGTATTGGCTCTATTCATGTTTTTCTTTCTGACTAGATGACAAAAACACACTGCGGGCCAGCTGATCTTCTAGATAAAATCTTTAGATACTCCTGAGAGATGTATACAATGCATATGAAACCTTTATCATGGACAAACTCTTTGCTAAATCCATTGAATGGAGCAAGACGTGCCTACCCCTCAGGTAAGTCACAAAGAAACTAGTCAGACAGACACTCTTGCACAGGTGGTGGCTGGACACCAAGAACAAATGGCTGCATTTCGTGTTTAGGCTTAAGATCCTCCTGGCATTCCTGTGCTCCAGGAAGTTAATATACAGCACAACAATTTGTATACGTGTGGAAGGGATTGTGATTCATATTTTGGCAGGTGGGACTTAGAAGTTCTCACATAATTATTTCTAAGAAATATGATTGAGAAAACCATAGTAGTCTAGGGATTTCCACTTGAGTCACTGAAGTGGCAGAGAGAATGTGAATCTGAGGTTGCAATGACTGGGCAAATGCTCCAGCCTTAGCCATTTGTGCCAAGAGGACAACAAGGTTTAGGCTACTAGTTCTATCCCTCAAATAAAGTCTGTAAAAACTATTGAGGAAACTGTGGTTTATTGAAACTAACACCCACAACAATAACAAAAACAAACAAAGTTGAGAACCCTTGTACATAGGAAGCCTGTCTTCCAGGGTGTGTATGTGGGGGTGGAGGTGTCTGCCTCTGAGTCAGAATGCAGCCTGAGGCTTGAGAGAGAAGTAATCACAGAAAGTATTGATTTAATTCTCTTCTTTCCCTCTAAGTTCCTGTCCTTTCACCTCAGATACGGGCTTCAGAGCCCTGAGGGCAGGGGTCTTTCATGGGACAGGCAAGGTGATCTGGGACAGGGGTTGATGTGCACAGCAGGGACTGAATTTGCCCCTTGTGCTCTATTCCCTAGGGTACAGAACCTAGGAGCTGAGCTTGTAATCTACAACAGGGGTCCTCAAACTTTTTAAACAGGGGGCCAGTTCACTGTCCCTCAGACCATTGCAGAGTGTGCACTGTGGTCCTGGGAGGAGTCGCCTGCTAAGCAGGACAGGCAGTGGCAGCAAAAACACCCTGCGGGCGGGATAAATGTCCTAGGCGGGTGGCATGTGGCCTGCAGGCCATAGTTTGAGGATGCCTGGTCTGGAAGGAAGAAAATCACTCCTTCAGCCCAGTTGTTTACATGCTATAAGGAAAGTAAAGGCACCTGGGAAAGCACATAGGAAGAATCTGTGACAACCCACAATGGGAGGGTCTGGTCTCTTTTGAAAGGTGGGCACCAGGAAGGACTTGCCACAGGGAGGGATACAGGGTGTCAGCTGTGCAGACCTGGGTTAGAGAAGAGACTGCAGACAGCCATCCCAGCAAAGGAAGTCACAACTTTGTCAAAACTCCGGATTTGGGAGACAGCGTGGATTGTTCAGAATAAAACCTGCATTATGGTCATGAAAAAAGTGACAGTGTGAAGGGAAACTGGAATAGAGATGATGAACACGATCTTGTATTCATCTTTCCTCCTCTGCCTACTTCTGCTCCATCTCTCTCCACAACTGCACCAATGCAATTCCGTAATTCTCTTGAGTTGGGAATAATTTCATGAACATAATAAACCTTGTGAATTGCAAAGGACATACCATCTATTAGGATCTCAATGCACAAACGTGATTAGTAATGAGAAATGTAAGCAAAGAAAGAGATTGTATTTAGTAGGGATTCAGTGGAATGATCTTTCAAGATCTGATTACACTTGTCATTATGTTGTTGGGAAGCACAAGAATGGGAAGAGAAGTTTCCTTGTTTACAGTACTGCAAGGTGAGGTTTATGGAAGTGCCTAAAAAATGAGAAATGAAGGTGAATTGATTGTTGCAGTTTACGGTGGCTCACTCTGCTCTGGGGAAGCCTTCATCCTTTTGGGATCACAAGTTTGGTCATTGTGTTTAATTTGTCTGAAAGAAAATACATCATTTTCTCCCAGTAATGGTTTTCAGTATGAGATGAAGCATTATAATTATTTTTTTGTTTGTTTCTCATCATTTTTAACAGTATGTCAATTTTCTCAGGAATAATAGCATACAGGTAGAGTCCTTAATCCCCTCTCCTGCATACAGAGAAACCAGCATTACCCCATGCACCCTGAAAATGTCAAAGCTCAGAGGTTAGGAATGCCATGGGTTTGGCACGAACTGCTCGCTCTACCTCTGCTGAAAGCTGGTTTAAGCTAATTTAATGAAATACAATTCTTTGGGTCATGTTTTGGTAGGTAACGCTGCCTGAGTAGAAGGAAGCAAGCCTCGCAAAAAGTTGATTCCACTAATAGGTGTTTTTTAATTAAGTTTTTCTCATCAGGCAAGTATACAAAATGGTTCCTATCACATGCACTTTAGATCCCAGGAAACCCAATACTATGTTGCTTTATGTGTTTTGATCATCATCACGCTAGAAGGATTCTGTCAAATGCACAATTCCAGATGCAGAATTCTGCTGTTTTGTCGCAGGCATAGCCATCATCTTTTAGGGTTCTCAGTGATATTTAGAAATATTCAAGAATCTACATGGACATTGTTAGTAAGCAGTTTCTTATACTTTTTCTTCAGGGTAAAGGAATGGATATGCTATCATATAATTTACTACCTTTATTCTTACTAATTTTTACCATTTTGACCATTCGTGATAATTCGGTTAATTCTATACATTTTGCTACTGCTAGCATTCAGTTACCTAATATAAAAAACACACTCTTTGTTAGAGGGAAAGATGACAAAACTCTAATTCTGGAAAGTTACTTCCTTCTTAGAACACACTTTGATCACCCTTTAGAACTTCATTCCTTAGAAGGTTATCAGAGGCTGGGCAATGTAAATACATGCAGAACATGACATTATTAATTTGGAAATTTCTTTAAATAAATTATGACATAGGTATATCTATACTCCTAATCTAAAGCCACATATAATCATTAATGTTTCAAGTTTTAGAATTCAATGAGGCTAAATATGACTCTTGACTCTGACTCTAACTTTGAGAACTTGGGAAGATTTTTAAGCTCCATGCACCTCATCCTTGTTTTATATGAATTGGAACAGAGAATATCATCCTGCTTGCTATTGTCAAGAATGAATTAGAGAAAGTACATAAGAAAGACATATTTTAGAACAATTCCCTAGTAAGTGCTCAAAAAGTAAAAAATATAATACTGTCATTGCTGTTCCATGTTCTATGCTGGGGTTTGCTTTGATGCAAACTTATTTCCTGTGCTGTGCTGTGTTAAGGGGAAACCCCACATGGAGTTGATATGAGAGACACCTTTTAAAATAAGCTTTCGATTCCCTTTTGTGAAAGCAGTAGTTAAACCTTACTGACAAGAGGACCTGTGAAAGGAGAGCATGGGTGGGCTCATCAGTTTGGGTAGTCCTGTCTCAGTGAGAATTTGCCAGAAGGAAACTTTAACTTGGCACCTGAAATTTGAGGAAATTTCTGCCAATGATGAGATGAGGGGAGTGGATTCCTAACAAGCAAATAGCTTATGTAAAGATACGGAACACTGGAAGGAATTTGGAAGTTTGGAAATAAATTCAGAAGTATTAGCTGTAAGTAAAGGGGAAAGGGGTGAAAGAAACTGGAATGCAGAGTCTGAATACACTCTAGTCTTCATCTACACCTGCCTGACCACTTCCCCTCCCCTTTCTTTACAGCTGCACCAACATGACAGAGTAACCGAGGTCAGCAATCATTTTGTAAATGCACACCTTTTAAACAGCAAAAGACTGGTGCCTGCAAAAATTTCAATGTATGCATCTTATAAATGTATTAATGATTTAATTTCATAAAGAGATTGTACATGGCTAGGGATGAGAGGAGAAGCTCTTTAAACATTCTGAGGATCCCTGTAGTTAAGGTTGGGAGACACGCAGAATGGGACTCAGGAAATTGTACCT
>VSMD01102807.1:0-22450 GCA_008750895.1 Mirza zaza | reverse complement strand
CCTCCTCCTCCTCCTCCTCCTCCTCCTCCTCCTCCTCCTCCTCCTCCCTGCCCACGGTCCCAGGCGGGAGATCCCCGTCGTCCTGGAGAGAGGAGCGGGGACCCAGGCAGCCGCGCCCTGGGGACCCGCCTGTCGCGGGCCCGCCTTTCCTCAGTTAGGCGCCGCCTGTATGGAGTCCCAGCCAGGCGGGAGGCTGAGGCAGGAGGATCACTGTAGCCCAGCAGTCTTGAGGTTACAGGGAGCACCAATCGCACCACCGCACTCCAGCCCGGGAGACAGACAGGGCGAGACCTTGTCTCAAAAAATAAAAAATAGGCCGGGCGCGGTGGCTCACGCCTGTAATCCTAGCTCTCTGGGAGGCCGAGGTGGGCGGATCATTTGAGCTCAGGAGTTCGAGACCAGCCTGAGCAAGAGCGAGACCCCGTCTCTACTATAAATAGAAAGAAATTAATTGGCCAACTGATATATATAGAAAAAAAAAAAATTAGCCGGGCGTGGTGGCGCATGCCTGTGGTCCCAGCTACTCGGGAGGCTGAGGCAGCAGGATTGCTTGAGCCCAGGAGTCTGAGGTTGCTGTGAGCGAGGCTGACGCCACGACACTCACTCTAGCCTGGGCAACAAAGCGAGACTCTGTCTCAAAAAAATAAAAAATAAAAAATAAATAGAAGAGCCCTTTGGCTCCTGCATTAGAACAAACGAGAAAGAGGCAGGGGCATCGCAGTAAACCGGGAGCGGGATGGTCAGACGGAGACAGGGACAGACGCGGCCAAAGGTCAAGTGCAGACTCCATGGGTAGGCGCTCATTGCCCCAGTTCTTTCAACTTGTGTGTCCATTTGGCACCTCGTATGAGGAAATGCGAGGGAGAATACATTGTATCGGTCTCCTAGAGCTTCTGCGACAAAGTATCGCAGACGAGATGGCTTAAAAGCACTGAAACTTATTTCCTGGCGGTTCTGGAAGCCGGAAGTCCAAAGTCAAGGTTGTTGGGCTTGCACAGGGCCACGCTGGTCCAAAGGCACGAGGGGGGCTCCTTCCTCGCCTCTCCCAGCTTCCGGCGGCTTCAGGATGTGCCGGCTCGGCGCTGCGTCCCTCCGATCCTGCCTCTGCCCTCTCCTCTGCGTGCGGCTGTGTTTTGTCTTCTCTTTCCAGGGTGCCCGTCGGTGGATTTAGGGCCCCACGCAGTTAATCCAGGGTGATCTCATCTCGAGATCATTCACTTATTTACATCTGCAAAAATCCTTCTTCCAAATAAGGTCACATTCGCAGGTTCTAGGGGTGAGGACTTGGACGTATCTTTTTTTTTGGGGGGGGGGGCGGCATTATTCAACCCACGACATAGGCCATGGCCCATTTGTCAGCTGGGGAGCTGGCGTGCTCAGTCCCTTTCTGAGCCCCTCTGAGTGGCACCCAGTAGGTGCTCACTGAGCTGAAACGATTGCTGCCATCCTCCCAGGCTCCGTCCGTCCTGGCAGCTGGTCCGCTTGCCAACAGGCTTGGGGACCCAGATGACAGACACGTCAGAGCACCGGGCAGGTGCCTGGCGCCAGCTGGGGACGGGCAGAGGCAGCGTCCTGGTTGTTGACGCTTTTGCGATTTTTGAGCTTCAACTTGTGTCATTCACTCATTCGGCAAGTGTTTATCGAGCACGTACTATGCGAAGGCCACTGGGAATAGTACTCCAGGGAGAGGCAAAGGCCAATCACAGAGGTCCTGGCTCTCAGGCTCGGGTGACAGAGTCATGTATTCATTCACTCATGTATTCACTCATTCATTCATTCAGTGGAAATGTGTTCGGCGCCATCGATGGGCCACAGACAGAGCTGTGGGCAAAGTACCAAGATCTGACACCCTGACAACATTTACCCTGGCTCCCAGCCCTTGGCAAAATGCTCAGGGACACCTTGGCCACCATGGGTCCTCCCTAAATGCAGGGATCTCTCTCACCCTCCTCCCGAGGGAGGCCCCTCCCTGTGTCCTGCTGTGCGTGGTGAGAACGGCTCCCTTGTTTGATGCTTCTGGTCTCGGCATGACACATACCAGGTGTCGTCGTCCATTCGAGCTGCTAAAAAACAAAGCACCCTGGACTGGCTAACTCATAAATGGCAGCAACGTGTTGCTCACAGTTCCGGGGGCCGGGAAGTCCCAGATGCAGGCGCTGGCAGGTTCGGTGACTGCTGGGGCCCCGTTCCTCCCAGACGGCATCTTCTCCCTGCGTCCTGGCGAGCTCGGCGTAAACGGGCTGCTAACCCACTCATGAGGGCTCCGTCTACGTGACCTAATCACCTCCCAAAGGCCCCACCTCGTAGCACCATTGCACTGGGGATTAGATTTCAATATATAAATTTTGGGGGCGACACAAACATTCAGACCCTAACACCAGAAGAGAAAATTTACACAAGTGCGGAGAACAGAGGGAAATACCTAAATATTGACCTCCCAGGAAAACGTATAGTTGATCACATGAAGGCATCTCTCCGGACATTTCTCTCTGCATGCAGGCATGTGCACACGCATGCACACATGTGGTCCACACGGTGCGTGCACGCGCACACACACGTGCTGGCACTCAGTGTGAGCAGAGCATGTGCTGCACACAGAAGCACACAGCCACACGTGTCCACAGACACCCCGTGCACAAGCACACGTGCATCCACACGCGTGTGCCAACACACACACACACGACCACAGTGCCAGGATGCGGGCGGGACAGGCCAGTGTGAGTCTTGCAAGTCAGGGTCAGAGAACGCCAATATTTAGAAATTGTGTGGTTTGTTCACATGGATTTGCCCATTGTTTTTGATTTTTTTTAAAAAAATTGAATTGAAATATTTATCTTGAGGACTGTTTTGTTTTGTTTCGACACCCCTCTTCTGTTTTGTGCCCAAGCCCAGCCTGAGGCAAATGTCTCACTTGTCCCAGTCTGGTCACACACACACACACACACGTGTGTACACACAAGTTCATACGTGCGATTTTCCAGATTACATGGCTGGATACTTTCCGGACAGCCCTGATGCCACAACTCACTAACGGGGATGAAATCAAACAAGTGGACTGGAAACGTCACTGTCCCCTGTCCCTTCCTTAGTCACTGTGTAGACACCCAGCTACCAGGGGTCCAGGCTATGTCAGGCAGAACCTTGAAGAGAACAATGTAATTGTGAAAACAACTGGCCCTTTTCTTAACCATTCTTCGTTACTCTGTTTTTTGGGGGGGTTTTTTGAGACAGAGTCTCGCTTTGTCGCCCAGGCTAGAGTGAGTGCCGTGGCGTCAGCCTCGCTCACAGCAACCTCAGACTCCTGGGCTCAAGCGATCCTCCTGCCTCAGCCTCCCGAGTAGCTGGGACTACAGGCATGCACCACCATGCCCGGCTCATTTTTTTTTTCTATATATTTTTAGTTGGCCAATTAATTTATTTCTATTTTTAGTAGAGACGGGGGGGGTCTCACTCTTGCTCAGGCTGGTTTCGAACTCCTGACCTTGAGCGATCCTCCCGCCTCAACCTCCCAGAGTCCTAGGATTACAGGCTTGAGCCACCGCACCCGGCCCGAGTTACCCTTTATAGTTCTTTGCCTATTTGACTCATTACCTCCATGAAATAACTTCCCGCAGGTGAAATTGCTGGGCCAGAGAGTTCTCACACTTAAAGGTTTAATACTAACATGCGGGCTGCTTCCCAGGAAAGCTGCATCGGTTTACGCTACCACGACCGTGCCCAAGGGTGTATCCCCAAACTTCACACACATTCCTAAGCTTGCCGAGTAAAAGTGATTCTCCAGCTGATGAATGGTCAGGTTGAGCATCTTTGCAGAGGTTTGTTAAGTTTTTACCATCCCTTTGTGGACCTCCTATTCATGCCCTGTGCCAACTTCACATTTGGGGTGTTTGTCTTTTTTTTCTCATTTATTCACAAGTGCTCTTTGTATATTAAGGCTCTTAATGCTTTGTATGCTACATATGTGGCAAACAATCTAATGTCCCTTAATCTGGGATCCCTTTGAAAGTCCATATAGATCTACTTTTATTGTCCATCTGGCCCTAATCGATGTTTCTGTTCTGGCAATGCCTCACTGAAGGCCGCATTTTATTGGCGATGCCTCCAGAAATAAAAGCAGAGACGCTGAGGTCTAGTAAACCTCAGTCTTACCCAGACCAACACTTGAGGGACCCCTCAGTTTTCCATGGCAAGAGAACAGAGGCAGGCCTGGAGGTCAGGAGCCCTGGCTTTGCGTCCAACTCTGCAGCCCTCTCTTAAGAGGGGTTGGTAAATCCAGCCACACCCACTGTGCCTCGAGCCACGCCCAGTGGGCATCAAGCCACACCCACTGCACATTTAGCCACGCCCACTGCACATTGAGCCACGCCCACTATGCCTCGAACCATGCCCGCTTCACCTCAAGCCACGCCCACTGCGCCTCAGGCCACGCCCACCTCGTTGAGAAGAGGGGCAGTAGCTGATGCAGCACCAAAGGGAGGAGGGAGCGGTACCCAGGCGGAAACTGGGGCAGGAGGAGGAGGGAGGGGATGGGGGTCCCCTGGCCTCCGTGGCTGGCACCCCCTGGATGCCCTCAGCACCCAGCTAATTAAGGAAAGCAGGAGGCTCCCTGGTGCCGGATCCCACCTCTCTCACCCACTCTTTAACATACTCCTCCCCGGGTACATGGTTTCTCCGTGCCTCAGTCTCCCCATCTGTAACATGGGGATGATTTTAAGGATGACCTGAGGTGGCATCTGGAAAGGGGTCAGAACCCTGGCAGGCACACAGTAGGGACTCAATAAACGGCATCGCGGATGTGGTCCCACTGTGGGCCGCATTACCGTAGAGAGGGCCCAGGCACCTGAACCAACCCAGGGGCAGGTGGGGCTCTGCACAGCTTTTCACCTACTGCCATCCACGGGGCCTCTTTTTGGGGAAACTGAGGCTCCAACAACACCCCCCTCTGGAGCCTTTCCGTGCCCAGCTCCTTGGAGGGTTGTGAGGTGCCCCAGGGGGAAGTGACACTTCTGGACGGTTCTGACCAACACAATTACAGTTTCATCCTCATTAAACCGCATTTTCATTCTAATTAGAGTTTCGCCGCCTCCCAGAGAGAAGGGCCCATTATTTTTCAGCGTCATTAACAGTGACTGCATCCTCTCTCTCTCTCTCTCTCCCCCCCCAGCCCCTTCTCCCCATGGACTAGAGGGAAGCAACAGAACATTTATTAGTCACCTACTGGGTGCCAAGTTCGGTGTTAGGAAACTTCACCTGCAGCCTCTTCTCACCCATTCTAATTTTCCCTCCCCTCCCCACTGTCCCCTTGGAACTTCCTCTGTGATTGGCTTGTTCCTTTTATCACCTGGCTCCCCTTCCCCAGAATCTCCACACCCACCCGTGACCCGGAAGCAGTCCTGGGCACGCTGCTGACCCCACAGCTTCCAACCCCCAGCCCCCGAGGACTGGCCCCTGCTGCGGGGCGGGTGGAAATTTCTGGAGAATAAGCTCTGTCCTGGAACAGCCCTTGACGAATGGCCCCGGTGGGGGTTGGTGGATAGACGGCCCGGCTGTCACGCCCTCGTGGGGCGACACCTTCTGCCTGGTGTCTCAGCGACTCAATGCCCAGCAAGGTGGGTTAAGAAAGCTTCTGTGGTTCTCTTGTTTCAGCTGAAAACACCATTCCCAGCAGAACGCAGCCTCCCTGGGAAGCTAAGACCCGTGTTTGAAATAAATTCTCGGAGAGTTCCCATTTGGAGGTGGGGTGTAGACTGCCTGTCATTTTTGGGGAGCAGCTTGGCAGCGTGCCTTAAAATGTGGAGTACAGGCCAGACACGGTGGCTCATGCCTATGATCCCAGCAATTTGGGAGGCTGAGGTGGGAGGATCACTTGAGGCCAGGAGTTCGAGACCAGCCTGGGCAACATAGCAAGACCCCCTGTCTCTAGAAATAAAAATAAATAAATAAAAAATGTTAAAAGTCGGCCAGGCCGGGCACGGTGGCTCAAGCCTGTAATCCTAGCTCTCTGGGAGGCCGAGGTGGGCGGATCATTTGAGCTCAGGAGTTCGAGACCAGCCTGAGCAAGAGCGAGACCCCATCTCTACTATAAATAGAAAGAAATTAATTGGCCAACTAATATATATAGAAAAAATGAGCCGGGCATGGTGGCGCATGCCTGTAGTCCCAGCTACTCGGGAGGCTGAGGCAGGAGGATCGCTTGAGCCCAGGAGTTTGAGGTTGCTGTGAGCTAGGCTGACGCCACGGCACTCACTCTAGCCTGGGCAAGAAAGTGAGAGACTGTCTCAAAAAAAAAAAAAGACTCAAGAGCTTCTGGCTTCCACATGAGCTCTGGGATCCACTCTGAACCTCCGTTTCTTCATCTGTAAATAGAAACAAGAATTCCTATATTTATACATACTAGGCACGGGGACTAATCAAGCATTTATGCATGTAAAACGCTTTGCTTTGCACATAGTCGGTTTCTAAGAGGTAACTTCCTTTCCCTGGCTGCCATCCACTGCCCCGTGCCTCAGTTTCCCCCCTGGGCACACGCGTCAGCAGCAGGCAGGGCTTTGCTGCTCCCTTTAGGAGGGTTCCAGGGCACTGCGCCTGGCTCTGACCTCGGGGCACGCACAAAACGAATCCCTTCCGACCGTCCTCATTAATAACGTGGCAGTAAGACAGTTCCCTGGCCCCTGACTAAAAACAGAAGTTCCCCCCACGTTGGCGGAGACGGAGCAGAAGGGGAAACAAAGACAAGCACGCTCGCGCCAGATAAATACAGACGCGGACACATGCGCGGCACACCAACACTCGCTGGCACCACCTGTACACGCAGCCGGCTGGGCTGGCACAGCCCCGCGCACGCGGCCCGGACGGACCCCCGGGAACAGCCGCACAGACAGGCGGAGACAGCCCTGCAGAGATGCCGGGCCCTGGCCACATCTGTCCCTCCGGCACTTCAGTGCGCACGGCCAGGAGCCAGAAGTCGGGGGAATTCGCGTCCCCAACAGCAGCCCTGAGCCGGAGATGGGAGGTGGTGGACACGGACCCCGGCTGGCTGCCCTGCTATGTGCCCAGGCGACAGGGCCTCCCAGAGACCCCCAGGGGGACCAACCCCCAGGTGGCCACAGCGATAACCTGCTTGACATCCCTTCCCCCCTCCGTATTCCCCACCCCGGGTCCCCTGCGTTCGTGTCACAAAAACACCACGTGCTCTGCAATCCTTGTATCCGGTTCTGTTTCTGGGGGGGGGGGGGGTGTCAAACCAGGAAATGCACAGACGGGCACATAGCCTGGAAGGGCTCACAGCCGCGGGAGGGCGACTCCACCCCCAGGGGACACTTGGTGACATCTGGAGATATGTCTGGTCGTAAAACTGGGGATGGGGACGGGCATGATTGGCTCACACCTGTAACCCCAGCACTTAGGGAGGCCGAGGTGGGAGGATCACTTGAGGCCAGGAGTTCGAGACCAGCCTGAGCAAGAGCGAGACCCAGTCTCTACTGAAAATAGAAAACTTAGCCAGGCGTGGTGGCGCACGGATGTAGTCCCAGCTACTCAGGAGGCCAAGGCGGGAGGATCACACTTGAGACCAGGAGTTCAAGACCAGCCTGGACAACATCGTGAGACCCCATCTGTACAAAAACTTTAAAAAACTAGCCAGGCGTGGTGGTGCGCGCCTGTACCTGTGGTCCCAGCTACTCGGGAGGATCTGTTGAGCCCAGGAGTTCAAGGCTGCGATGAGCTATGATTCTGCCACTGCACTCCAGCCGGGGCAACATAGCAAGACCCCATCTTAGAAAGAAAAGAAAAAAAGGTGGAGAAAGCAGGCTAGAAGGGAAGCCTCCCACCACCATCTCGGGGCTGAGATAAGGAGCGTCAGGGAGGACTTCGGCTTCCCAGAGGGAATCTTGCATCACTTCGGGTAACTAAGAAATCTATTTTAAAACGTTTCTTCTAATTTTTTTTTTTTAATGGGCTGACCTTGGCTGAGGACAAGCCGTCCCAGCCTCACCCCTTTCTGGCTCTGTGAACCTAGGAAAGCCACACCGCCTCCCCAGCCTCAGTTTCCCCATCTGTAAAAGGGGGCTCATCCGCTCACTGCTGCCCAGATGTGCGCGCAGGCGGAGCCCCTGCGAGGCGCAGGCGGGACGCCCAGGTGGTCGGCGCTGTCCCCCCCCCGGCCCCCTGCAAGGAGCCGCTTAACCTGTCTGCAGAGGGGGCACCAGGCGCCCCCCGCACCCCGAAGTCCGGCGTCGGGTCTCAGACCCCCCCATGTGACCCGGGACCCAGAGCGGGGCTTTCCCGCCGCCGCGGCGCGGGGAGCGAGCGCCACCTGCCGGCCGCGGGGACGGGCGCGCCACTCCCGGGCTCCGGCTCGCCGCCCGCCGCTCCCCGTCCACGCGCCGCCCCCGCCTGCGGCCCCGCACCCCGCTTCTGCCACCTGCCCTCTCCCGGCCGGAACTTGCCCGTTCAGCCACGCAACGGACTCCTATTGAGCACTTACTGTGTGCTTGCTCATTTATGGAGCGCTTACTGAGTGCTTCAGCACTTACTGAATAACTTGCCCATTCAGCCACGCAACGAACACCTATTGAGCACTTACTGTGTGCTTGCTCATTTATGGAGCGCTTACTGTGTGCTTCAGGACTTACTGAATAACTTGCCCATTCAGCCACGCAACGAACACCTATTGAGCACTTACTGTGTGCTTGCTCATTTATGGAGCACTTACTGTGTGCTTCAGCACTTACTGAATAACTTGCCCATTCAGCCACGCAACGAACACTTATTGAGCACTTACTGTGTGCTTGCTCATTTATGGAGCACTTACTGTGTGCTTGCTCATTTATGGAGCACTTACTGTGTGCTTGCTCATTTATGGAGCACTTACTGTGTGCTTGCTCATTTATGGAGCACTTACTGTGTGCTGCAGCACTTACTGAATACCTTGCCCATTCAGCCACGCAACGAACACTTATTGAGCACTTACTGTGTGCTTGCTCTGCTGCGCCTTCAGCGGGCACAGAGGCAGCAGAACTGATCAATGTCCCCGGCCTCCCCCGGCTCAGGGTCTGGGCGATTCGGACCAGCAAGAGGAGGACAACGACCCTCGAACCCGTCGCAGGTTGTGCCGCGTGCTCCGAAGGGGAAAGCACGCGGAGGGGCGTGGCCGGGTGGGCGTGGCCAGGTCCGCGCGACTGAGGGGGCGGGGCCTCTCCCTATAAGGCCGGTGGGGCGGGGCCCTCTGAGGGGGCGACGCCTGCGCGGAAGCCGGGCGAGGGTGAGGCCGAGGCCACGCCAGGACTGGAGCAGGGCACGGCCGGCGCCAAGGCCCTGGGGCAGAACGGAGCTTGGGCTGTTGCGGCGCAACAGGAAAGGAGCTGAGAGATGGGGGTGAAGTGGGGTGGGATGTCAAGGCTCCCTTTTGGGGGACAAGTCTCACCCCTCGCTCCCCCTGAGGAGTCATAAGAGTTCAAGGGGAGAGAATCAACCTCACACTGAGCTCAAAGTCCTCCCCCCCACCCCCAGCTGCACCTTCCTCGCCCACCGTGCAGGTGTGGTGCCGCCACCCCGAAGCCCCCAGGCACGCACCGTCCCCACCCCAGTCTCCCAGGACTCTGCCTCTGGCCATACTGGCTCCAGTCAGGCAGCCAAAATGCAGCTCCCTCCTGCCCCCCCCACCTGTCTCCCTGGGGGACCCGTCACACAGTCTGGCTCCTGGGTTAAACTCTGGGCTTTGGCCTCTGGACACTAAGGGACAAGAGAGGCCCCAGGGTTTCCCGCCGCTGTCAGCCTGGGGGGCCTGCAGTGAGCGCCCACACCAAAAATGGCCCCCGCCCTCTCTGAGCCCCTCCTCGACCTCCCCCATTGTCCCTGTGGGCAGCCTGGGCATCCTCACCCCGTTTGGGGCTGGGGTCTCTGCTTCCGCTCCTCTTGGGCAGAGAAAAATGCCCTCAAAGGTTGTCACCAAGGCCGAGGCAGGAGGATGGCTCAAGGTCAGGAGTTCGAGACCAGCCTGAGCAAGAGCGAGACCCCGTCTCTACTATAAATAGAAAGAAATTGGCTGGACAACTAAAAACGTGTAGCAAAAACGAGCCGGGCATGGTGGCGCGTGCCTGTAGTCCCAGCTACTCGGGAGGCTGAGGCAGGAGGATGGCTTGAGCCCAGGAGTTGGAGGTTGCTGTGAGCGAGGCTGACGCCACGGCACTCACTCTAGCCCACGCAACAGAGTGAGACTCTGTCTCAAAAAAAAAAAAAAGAAAAAGGTTGTCACCAGCCCCCACACCTTCACCCCTCAGCCCGGCCTGGCCCCCCTGCCCTCACGCCCTGCAAGAGCAATGTCCCCACCTGTGGGAGCGACGGGGTCCCCTGACGCTGCTGCTCCTGCTTTGGCAGGGCCATGGGGGAGGCTGTGGGTGTCACCGGACCCCAGGACGGGACCAGAGCCCTGTCCCCAGTCCGGGCTGGGGCAGAATGGGTACCCAGGTCCCCACAGCCCCGTCTCAGCTCCCGGGGACGGGCTGGCTCTTGGGGAGGGGGCGGAGCCTCCTGGAGCTTCTAATTAGGGTTCCAGCGGCTCCGGCTTAATTACTGCCTTGCGAAGGGTTAATTACCCCTAATCGGAGGGGAATCAGGCAATTCCCTCGCCTTCTGAGAACCAAAATATTTTCCCTTCCAGGAGCTCCCCCCCACACCCGCCCTTTCACGTTCGCTTTTTCCGATTTCCCTGCAAGGAGGGGCGGCCGGGGTGGGTGGGTCAGCGCCGGGCTGCCCCCCCAGAGCCCACCGGCCAGGCCTGCCGCCTGCAAGGCCGAATTCAGAGGAGGCGAGTCCCCGGCAGAGCAAGGCAGAAAGGCTTCCTGGAGGAGGTGGCCGAGGGCTGTCACCCAAGTCTCCCGCTAGCCAGCCGAGAATCCTGTCCCGCCTGGGAGACGGCTGAGGCTGGCCAGGCCGGAACTGAGGGTTCCAGTCTTGGGGCGGGCCTGCCTGGGGCCTCAGTTTCCTTATCTGTGAAACGGGGGCAGCGCTGCAAGGAGTGCAGACCCCGGTGGGTGCTGAGGTGGCAGCCTGAGCACCCAGTGGCTCTGAGCACCGAGTGGCTCTGAGCACCGAGTGGCTCTGAGCACCGAGTGGCTCTGAGCACACTGCCCCGGTTCCCAACTGGGGCCTTACGTCCTTGCGTTTGCCCCGCCTGGCTTGTGTCTCCCCCACCTCCCAGCGGTGCTATGTCTGGGAAGCTTTCATCCTGAAATGTCACCTCCTCCGGGGAGCCCTCCCCGATCGCCCTGTCTCCCTGAGGACCACCCCTTCCTGGGAATTCTCCAGTTTATCATTTTTTACCTCTCTTATATAATTGCCTTGTGCATGTCCTGGCCGGGTGACTTGGGGCTCGCTTTCCTCGCCTGTGAAATGGGAGTGATGACGGCACGCCCCGCAGAGTTCTGGGCCCTGACCGTGGTGGCCCTGGAGGCCAGCGTGAGTGGAGACCTCCTTCTCCAGGCCGAGGAGTGGGCTTGGGGGATGCTGAGCAACTCAGACCGGAGAGTCAGAGCGGGGCGGGTGACACCAAGCCCCGGGCGACCGGTCAGCCAGAAGAGGTGAGAGAAGGCATAGACGTGGGAACACTGGTTAGCCGGTTGTGTCCCATTTCACAGATGGGGACACTGGAGCCCAGAGAGGTTACGGTCACCTCCTGAGGGCGCACAGCCCTCTAGTGTGGGGGCCGTAGTTCACACGCACCATCGGCAGAGCCTTGTACACAGCGTGGGGGAGACGTTGGCCACGAGGGGCAGGGGGAGGGAGTGACGGACGGGGAGGATAAGATGCAGTTTTGACCTGGCGGTGTTAGGGGCATGGCGGTTCAGGACAGAATGTTGGTAAGAAGTAAGGTAGAGAGAGAAGGAAGGAAAGGAGGGAAGAAGAGGAGGGCAGTTGGTCAGGACTATTTCGGTTGCAAGTGAGAACCCAAACCCAAACTGGCTTAAGGAAAAAATAATAATAATAATAATTTATTCGTTCATGTAACTGAAAAATGTCCATGGTATGTTGGCTTCAGGTACAGCTGGATCCAGGGGCTCAAAAAAAAAAAATAATAATCTCCTGCTCTAAACTTTCTTCTAGAGAGCTTCACTCTCAGGCAGGCATTTCCCATGGGGATAAAGTGATCTCAGCAGGTCCTGGCTAATATTTTATCTGCCCAGAAACTCAAAAGAAAAGCGAGAAAGCCTCATTGCCATTAACAGCTCTAGTAAAAATCCCAGGCCTCCCTCTCATTGGACAGACTGGGGTCACATGTCAGTTAGGAACCAATCACGGTGGTCAGAAAGGGCAGAGTGTGTCCACGGGTCAGGAACGGGTCACGTGACCACTTCTGCTGATTGTGGTGGGGCTGGCCCCACCAGACCGGAGTGGACAAAGAATAATGCAAGAGAAAGTGACAATTCCTTCAACAAACATTTATTGAGCACCTGCTGTGTGCCTGCCCTGTTTTAGGCACTGGGGATACGGCAGTGAACAAGATAGAAAGACCCCTGCCCTTGTGGCTGTCGTGGGGCTGACACCCAAAGTAAATTCATGAATTACAGTCTTAGAAGGTGGCTGGGCGCAGTGGTTCATGCCTGTAATCCCAGCTACTCAGGAGGCTGAGGCCAGGGGTTCGAGACCAGCCCGGGCCACATAGCAAGACCGATCTCTACAAAAAAGAAAAAAAATTACCCAGGTGTGGTGGTGCTCACCTGTAGTCCCAGCTACTCTGGGGGATGGCTTGAGGCCAGGAGTTCGAGGCTGCAGCGAGCTATGGTTGCACCACTTGCACTCCAGCCTGGGCGACAGAGCAAGACCCTATAGAAGGAAGGAAGGAAGGAAGGAAGGAAGGAAGGAAGGAAGGAAGGAGGGAGGGAGGGAGGGAGGGAGGGAGGGAGGGAAGGAAGGAAGGAAGGAAGGAAGGAAGGAAGGAAGGAAGGAAGGAAGGAAGGAAGGAAGGAAGGAGAAAGAAACGAAAGGAAGAAAAAGGAAGAGAAGCCATAGAAGGTTCTGGGGAGAGGAAAGACAGGACCGGACCTGACTCAGGTGCTCACAGAATCTCGTCTCCCGGAGGTCAGGTTTGTTGCCTTTTCCCATGACTCAAAAAAAAAAAAAAAAATTATAGGGAGAGGCACAGGTGGGACAAGAGGCTGGGAGGACGTCCCCCGCCCCCGCCCCCGCCCCCAGAGGTCCCTTCCCAGGAGGCAAGGGGCCCCCACCCCCACCAGACTCAAGAGTGTTGGGCCGCCAGCCGGAGTGTTTGGGCTTTGCCCTCTCTAGATTAGTGGCTGTGGGGGCGGGGTAGGCGGGTGGCGGGAGGAAACCTCCGTCACCAAGAGGCAGGCAGGCTTCAGAGACAGGGGCTGCCCCCACTGAGGGGGCACAGGGGTGGGTCAGGCTTTGCCGTCACCGTCACCGTCACCGTCACCGTGCTGTGTTTGGGTGACAAGGCCCCTGCCCAAGCCTAGGGCTGAAGGCGGCCGGGGGAGGGGCGCCGGCCGGCCTGTGAGCCGGGCTTGGCAAGAGCCACGATCAGAACAGCGATAAGGACCCTGTGCTCAGGATTTCAGCCCCCGGGAGGGTTGCGTTGAGCAACATCCTGTTTGGGAAGGCTCTTGTGGTCGCGGTCGTCACCCCTCCAGCCTTGCCCTGGCCCTCGTGGAAGAAGTGCGTGCGGGGGAGCTCCAGCCCAGTGCTCCCGTTACTAGAAACAGAAGTCAACCCCTTTCAATTTTCCTAACGACATACACATGCGAAACCAAAAACTAGAAGCACTTACACCCTACCTCACAATCACACCCAAAAAAGTAACTATAAACGGATTATAGACCTAAATGTATAACCTAAAACTATAATATTTTTCAGAGATGGGGGTCTTGCTATGTTGCCCAGGCTGACCCGAAACTCCTGGACTTAAGCGTCCTCCCGCCTTGGCCTCCCAAGCAGCTGGGACTACAAGTGCACACCACTTCGTCCAGTGTTTTAAAACTATAAAACTTCTAGGAAAAGACGTAAGGGAAAAAAAAAAAAAAATCTTTGGGACCTTGGGTTAGGCCAAGATCGCTTAGATATGTCAGCAAAATCCCGGTCCATAAAAGAAGAAGAAGAAAAAAAAATTAACGCATTGAACTTCATCAAAATGAAAACTTTTGGTTTTCAAAAGACATAAAGAAAATGAAAAGACGAGCCACACGGGAGGGGGAAATATTTTCAAATCAGACGTCTGGAGGAACGTGTATCCAGAGTATATAAAGAACTCTCAAAATAAGAACTCTTTATATAAGGCTATATCCAGAGCTCAACAATAAGAAGGCAAAAAATAAAAGATTCCCAGTTTAAATATGGGCAAAAGATTCGAACAGATGCTTCACCACACAGGATATTTGGGTAGCAGATAAGCATGTGAAAAGACGCTCCACATCCTTAGACAGTGCAGAAATGCAAATCTAAACTACAAGGAGATGCCACTTCACATCGGAAGAGCTAAGATTAAAAGGCTGACGGTATCTCACGCCAGGGAGGTTTGCGGGAGGTACTGGAACCTTCGGCCGCTCCTGGAGGGAATGGGAAACGGTCCGGCCACGTTGGAAAACGGTCTGGCAGTTTCTTGAAAAGTTAAACATACGTGTACCATGTGATCTTGCTCACGCAAGAACGTGTCCCCGAATGTGGCGGTCACCGAAACGTGGAAACCGCCCCAGGAAAAGAGAAGAACTTTTATCTGAGGAATGTGAGCACTTTTCAAATGATCAGGTCCAGAGTGGCATTAAAGGTTCCCCCGTTTCTGAGCTATGGATTCACCTCTTAAAACTGCTTGCTGGGCGGGTGGGTTGCGGTGGCCCCGCACCTGTAATCCCAGCACTTGGGGAAGTCGAGGCGGGAGGATCGCTCGAGGCCAGGAGTTTGAGATCAGCCTGGGCAACATAGCAAGACCCCATCTCTATGAAAAACAGAAATGTGCCTGTAGTCCCAGCTACTCAGGAGGCTGAGGCAGGAGGATGCCTCGAGCCCAGGAGTTGGAGGCTACAGTGAGCTCTGATGACCGCACTGCACTGCAGCCTGGGCAAGAGAGCGAGGAGACCCTGTCTCTAAAACAATAAATAAATAAAATACCAATAAGAACGAGAATCTATAGCATGTCGGTTGGTGATAAGTGTTAAGAAAAATAAAGTAGGAGAGCAAATTCAAGTGGCGGCTCAGGGAAGGCTCTCTGGCTGGGTAACATTCGACTAAAGAAGTGGAGGAGGTGGGAGGGATCCACACGTGGACAAGAGGAAGCAGCACATGCAAAGGCCCTGGGGTAGGAGTGTGGAGAAACCAGCAGGGGCTCAAGGGAATGAGCCAGGAGGACGGAGGGAGGAGGCGATGGGGCAGATGTTGCAGGTCCTTGTGGGCCCCAGGGAGCACACTGGCTTTTGCACTGAGCGAAGTGGGAGCCATGGAGGGTTCTTGAGCAGAGGAGGGAATAGCACAGAGGGGGTGGGCAAGGGCGGGCGGGAGCCGGGAGACCAGGGCGGAGGCGACTGCACTGGACCAAGTGGGGGAGGACGGGGCTGGAGCAGCAGGGGCGGTGGAGGAGGTTACAAGCGGGTGGCCTCTGGTCGGATTTTGCAAGCG
Organism: Mirza zaza; assembly: GCA_008750895.1. Classification (NCBI taxonomy): domain Eukaryota; kingdom Metazoa; phylum Chordata; class Mammalia; order Primates; family Cheirogaleidae; genus Mirza; species Mirza zaza. The sequence continues at coordinate 6,829 of VSMD01102807.1, read as the reverse complement.
GAGCCTTCAGGATTTGCTGACGCAATAGAGAGAGGGGGATGCCCCCGGCCAGCATCCAACCCTCCCTGGTGTCCCTCCTGTCACCCTCTGTCCTCAGGGCTCCCTCCTCCATCTCAAAGCCCTCAGAGGAGTCTCTTAACTCACTCGCCTTCTACTGACCACGGACCGGCCGTAGCTACCTCGGGGACAGGGTGACCCACACTTAGAAGCGAACCTCGAAGAGGCCGCACTAGGCACTAATTAGTCAGCCCTGACCCCTGACCTCTCTGCTGTACCACCTCTCGTGGGAGCGACATGAGGTGCCGGCCTTCCAGAACCCTCCATCCAGAGGAGAAAGAAAGAGAGAGAGAGACGGGAAACAGCAAATGAGCAAGAACATGCCATTCAGTGACAAGGACAGGGAAGGCGAAAAAAGATGGTGGCTGGGTGGGGAAGGGGGCTCCTGTCGGGGATCCCCAAACCACCCCCGGGGTCAGTGGTTTGCTAAGACCCACAGAACTCCTCAGAAAAGGAGTTACGCTCCCCAGCCATGGCTTCAGCTACTCGGGAGGCCGAGGCAGGAGGATTGTCTGAGCCCGGGAGTTCGAGACCAGCCTGGGCAACATAGCAAGACCCTCCCATCTCAAAAAAATTAATTCATTAAATAAATAAAACTGTGCTGTTGTATTCATCATGGCTTTTTTGGTACACTCCTGAGTTTTTAAAAATATCACGTTGAAATAATATTTATCCCATCAAGTTCTTTGGCGCCCCCCGAAATTTTGCTTCCAAAGCCAGTGCCTACCGTGCGTCACTGAGCAGGGCTCAGGGGGCCTGGGGACCCTCAGCCTCTGCTGCCACCGCTGAGTCAGGACAGGCTAAGTCCTGCCGCAGCAACAAGCAGACCCCAGATCTGAGGGGCTTCAAACGTCAGAGATTTCACTCCTCTCGCCCGACCGCCACCTGGCGTGTTCCTGGTTGCCATGGCAGGAGGAAACGGGAACACAGCCTCATTCTCACAGCTCTTAAAGCTTCTGCTCAGAAGTGACATGTGTCGCGCCTGCTCGCATTTCACTGGTCGGAGCGAGTCACGTGGCCACACAGGTGGGCGGGGCGATGCCTGCTCACCTTGTACCTGGAAGGAGAAAGAGCTAGAAGACTGGTGAACAGCCCCGGTGACCACAGCGGCGTCCCTGGAGAGGTCAAGGGTACAACTGGTGTTGACTCCTTGGAGAGACTGATCGCCCTTGACCCTCAGGCTGCGGAGTCCTGTCTCAGTTCCGTCGTCACCCTCCAGACCTGGATTTTTAAAAAAAATTCTGGTAAAAATCCCAGCACTCTGGGAGGCCGAGGCGGGAGGATCGCTCGAGCTCAGGAGTTCTAGAGCAGCCTGAGCAAGAGCGAGACCCCGTCTCTACTATAGATAGAAAGAAATTAGGCAAACAACTAACTAAATAAATATTAATACATGATAAATATTTATTATTACAATAATATTTATTATTATAAATATTATTTAATAAATAAACAAATAAAATTTATTTTAAAATAAATAAAAATTTAAAAAATTAACAAAAAACAAAGGAGAACTGGGATTTAAAACAAATTCTGGTAAAATACACATAAATGTAAAATTTACGATCTTAACCGTTTTCAGTGGACGGTTCAGTGGCATGAACTACGTTGTTGTTGTAGCAACACCACCGTCCATCTCTGGAACGTTGTCATCTTGCAAAACTGAAACTCCACCCACAAAACAACTCCCATCCCCACCCCGCACCCCCTGGCAACCACCTTCTGCTTTCTGTGTCTGGACTTTGACTAACCTAGTTACTTCGCATAAGTGGAATCATAGTGTTTGTCCTTTTGTCACTGACTTATTTCATTTAGTGTCACACCCGCAGGGGTTCCTCCTTTTGTTTTTTTTTTTGAGACAGACTCTCGCTTTGCTGCCCAGGCTAGGGTGAGTGCCGTGGTGTCAGCCTCGCTCACAGCAACCTCAAACTCCTGGGCTCAAGCGATCCTCCTGCCTCAGCCTCCCGAGTAGCTGGGACTACAGGCATGCGCCACCATGCCCGGCTCATTTTTTCTATATGTGTTACTTGGCCAATTAATTTCTTCCTATTTATAGTAGAGACGGGGTTTCGCTCTTGCTCAGGCTGGTTTTGAACTCCTGACCTCGGGCAATCCGCCCGCCTCGGCCTCCCAGAGTGTTAGGGTTACAGGCGTGAGCCACCGCGCCCGCCCGGCCTAGTTTCCTCCTTTTAAAGGCTAAATAATACTCCATCGTGTGCTGACCGGGCGCGGTGGCTCACGCCTGTAATCCTAGCACTCTGGGAGGGAGGCCGAGGCGGGCGGATTGCCTGAGGTCAGGAGTTGGAAACCAGCCTGAGCAAGAGCAAGACCCCGTCTCTACTATAAATAGGAAGAAATTAATTGGCCAACTAATATATATAGAAACAATTAGCCGGGCATGGTGGCGCATGCCTGTAGTCCCAGCTATTCGGGAGGCTGAGGCAGGAGGATCGCTTGAGCCCAGGAGTGTGAGGTTGCTGTGAGCGAGGCTGATGCCACGGCACTCACTCTAGCCTGGGCAACAGAGCGAGACTCTGTCTCAAAAAAAAAAAAAAAAAAAATACTCCATCGTGCGCGTATACTAGGTTTTGTGCACCCCTTCATCGGGGCGCTTCCGGCTTTCCGCTGTTGTGAATAAAGCTGCTGCGAACATGGCTGTACAAGGACCTCTTTGAACCTCGTTTTCAATTCTTTTGGGTGTGTGCCCAGAAGTAGAATTGCTGGATCATACAGTAATCCTATATACATATATATATATATATATATATATTTTTTTTTTTTTTTGAGGAGCCTGCATGCCCCGCAGTGGCTGTACCAGTTTCCATTCCCACCAACAGCGCCCAAGGGTTCCAATGTGTCCACTTGCTTGTCAACACTTATTACTTTCTGCTTCTACCCACCAGTAGCCACCCTAGTGGGTGTGAGGTCCTGTCTCAGTGTGGTTTCCCTTTGCATCTAGCGAGGGTACATTACCGATTCTTTCTCAGAGGAAGCAAGCTCCGGGCGCGGTGGTGCCAACCTTCTTACCAACGCCAGGGTCGCCCTCGCTCGTGGGTGGCAGGCAGACGGCCGGGCCCCTGGGGGCCACCCACCAGCGCGGGGGACCAGGGGCCGACCGTGGAGGCAGAATCTCCGCCAGGGGACTGCCACAGGGCCTTCGCACTTCGTCACCCACGGCCACACAAGGCCACAGGGACACCCCGGCTCCTGCCTCTGGGGGCTCCGGCAGGAAATGCTCTCAGAAATCTGCCTCCTGCCCCCACTCGGAAAAATCGCTGCCGGCTGCCCAGAGGGGCGCTTCTCCCCTGTCCCCCCACTCAGGGTGGCAGCCCTGGGAGGACAACTGGGGCCGAGGGGACCCCACGCCCGCCGCTGGGCCCTCCCCACCCCCGGCGCCTGGGGCATCTCCGCCGACCACAGGTCTTCCCTCCAATCCTCACGCTTCCCCTTTTTTAAAAAAATTCTTAAATGAATGTATTTGGACAGGAACGCTGCTGCCTCCACCACAAAAGGAAACCAGGGCCGTTTCCATAAGTAGAAAGTGACGGGAAGAGGACCCATATTCGCAGGGCTGGGGGCGGAGGGGGTGCTCCGTTCGGTTCCCGCTGTCGCCCGTGGGTGGCTGGAGCTGGGGGGAGGGGGACGGGGGAGGGACCCGGTGCACAGTGCAGGGGCGGCTCAGTCCCGGGGGCCGAGCCCGGACTCAGCGCCGGCCTCGCCCTCCGTCCTGGCCTGGGGGGTGGCAGGGACAGCCCGGGTGGTGGCAGAGACGCTCTCTCTGTTACAAAGAGAGACGAGAGGAAAAGACACGACAAGAAACGGAAAGAGACAACTGAGGTCCCTTTATAAAGGTGTCCAAGATGCAGCGTCACAAGCTCGGCCTTTGACATTCATTTACTCAACCGGGCGCCGGCTGTGTACTGGGCACTGCCCAGGACTCGGGCTGGGGGACATGGCCAAGACTGGGGCCGCCGCCCGCAGGAGGGGAGCGTGCAGCGAGCGGCGGGTACGGGTGCGGGGGTTGCGCACTGACTTGGAAGGAGATGGGCGCCTTGGGGAAAGGAGGAGCCCAGACAGCTGCGAGGTTTTTTTTAATTAATTAATTTATTTTTATTTTTATTCTTTTGAGACAGAGTCTCGCTTTGTTGCCCAGGCTAGAGTGAGTGCCGTGGCGTCAGCCTCGCTCACAGCAACCTCAATCTCCTGGGCTCAAGCGATCCTCCTGCCTCAGCCTCCCAAGTAGCTGGGACTACAGGCATGTGCCACCATGCCCAGCCGAGTTTTTCTATATATATTAGTTGGCCAATTAATTTCTTTCTATTTATAGTAGAGACGGGGGTCTCGCTCTTGCTCAGGCTGGATTCGAACTCCTGACCTCGAGCAATCTGCCCGCCTCGGCCTCCCAGAGTGTTATCATTAGAGGCGTGAGCCGCGACGCCCAGCCACAGCTGGGAGTTTTGAGGGGGAGGGAAGTGACGATGGCCTCCGGGAGGAGGTGACAGGTTGAGCAAAGACCTGAAAGAGGTGGGGAGGGGGGAGCGTGGGGACACCTGGGAGGAAAAGAGCAGAATAGTCAGAGGGAACAGCCTATGCAAAGGCACTGAGGTCGAAATGTGCCTGCAGCGATGGAGGAAGAGGAGGAGGAGGCCCGTGTGGCTGGAAGGAGTGAGTGACAAGGAGAGAGTGGGAGGAAGTGAGGGCGGAGAGGTGACAGGACAGATTGTACAGGGCTTTGTGGGCTGCGGAGAGCACTTGGATTTTGCTGTGAGTGAGGTGGGAGCCATGGAGGGTTCTTGAGCAGAGGAGGGGCGTGCCCTGTCTCGGGTGTTCACAGGCGTCCCCTGGAGGGAGAACCAGAGTGGAGGTGACCTCGCTGGTCCAGGTGACCCATGACAGAGTCTAGACCCAGGACTTACCCAGAGCCCAGGCCGACACCCCAACATAGTAAAGAACCCAACATAGTAGAGAACACAGGCAGCCCTTTCTGTGCCCCGTCCGCGTGGCCCTGGGCAACCCCTCCCTGCTCTGCCTCGGTCTCCCCACCCGTGAGGTGACACCCAGGCCTTCCTGCCCCGTGATTCTAGTGTCAGACCCAGAGCTCGGAGCAGGTGCGAGTGGGGCCACCGAGGGGTTCCGAGACAGCTGCCACGAGGGTCATGTCCCCCAGGTGCTTCTGGGGGGGGCATCGTGGATTACAGGGACAGGAGAGGACACTCTCAGGCCCTGAACAGGGCCACGGGTCAGCAGTGACCTGCTGGGGACACGGGCAGTTAGCAGAAGCCAGGCCCGGCTTGGGGACCAGGAGAGCCGGGTGTGACTCCCCCAACATCCCCCCGCAGCCACTCGTCAACCTCCCTGAGCCTCTGTGTCTCCCCCGACAATGACACACAGACGGTGCGGGACCAGCGACAGCTGCCGGTGGGTGAGGGCGTTCAGCTGGCGGGGCTTCTTGCCTGGCCAGGTGCTGAATGCTTAGCATTCCTGCGCACGGTGCCACCCGCGGCCTCCATGGGCTCTTCTGCGACGCGGGCTCCTAGCTCTTCCGCGTCATCGGGAATGCCCCAGCCCCGGGGCCTTTGCACGGCTTTTCCTGCCTGGAACGCGCCTCCCTCCCTCCTTCAAGGTTTCCTGGAGTGTCACCTCCTCTGCAAGTCCCTCCCTGACAGCCCTCTTTACTTTGGAAACTGCCATCACCCGCTCCTCCTCGGCTAGCCTGCTTCATGGTCCCGTTCCTAACATTTCCCATAATGTTCCTCTTTGTCACGTCCCTAGTTCCCTCTTCCGCTGGAATCTCAGCCCCGAGGGACAGAGGTTTTGGTCTGGCGTGTTCACACCTGCATCCTCCAGAGCCTAGAACAGCGTCTGGCACGCAGCGTTTGTTGAGTGAATGCACGACTGTCGAATCTGTAAAAGGGGCTGAGTGCGGTGGCTCACGCCTGTAATGCAAACACTCTGGGAGGCCGAGGCAGGAGGCTCGCTCAAGGTCAGGAGTTAAAGACCAGCCTGAGCAAGAGTGAGACTCCGTTTCTATTAAAAAATAGAAAGAAATTAGTTGGACAACTAAAAATATACACACAAAAAATCAGCCGGGCATGGTGGCGCATGCCTGTAGTCCCAGCTACTCGGGAGGCTGAGGCAGGAGGATCGCTTGAGCCCAGGAGTTGGAGGTTGCTGTGAGCGAGGCTGACGCCACAGCACTGTAGCCCAGGTGACAGAGTGAGACTCTGTCTCAAAAAGCAAACAAACAAATAAAGTGAATAATTCATCTATGAAGTGGGAAGTGTGTGAAAAAACAATAATGCAAGAGAAGCGAGTCGCTGAGCGGCGCTTAGCGCGGTGCGGGCGCTGTGCAAGGCGTCTCTGTCTGGCTCTAGCAATACTTTTATCACCCCGAAAGGACACCCCGGGCCCCCTGCAGTCACCCCCCGGCCCCGCCCCGGTCCCCAGCCCTGGGCGCCCGCCCCTCTGCTCCCCGTCTCCGTGCATCTGCCTCTTCTGGACGCGTCGTAGACGCGGAGCCGGACAGCGTGTGGCCTCGAGTGTCTGTGTCCTCCTCTCGCCGCCGAGTCTGCGCGCGCCGTGGCTCGGGCCGGGGCGTCGTTCCCTTCTATGGCCCAATTTAAAAGTTGCTTTTTGTGGCACTCGCGCACTGCGCCTGCTGCGGGCGCGGCGCACGGGCAGCGTCTCGGTCCCTGCTCCGGGTCTCAGGCGCGAGCCCAGGAGCAGAGGGACCGGCGCGGGCCACGCCACGGTCGCCTTTCTGGAACCCTCTGAG
>VSMD01102805.1:0-62506 GCA_008750895.1 Mirza zaza | reverse complement strand
TGAGACAGAGTCTCACTTTATTGCCCAGGCTAGAGTGAGTGCCGTGGCGTCAGCCTAGCTCACAGCAACCTCAAACTCCTGCGCTCAAGCAATCCTCCTGCCTCAGCCTCCCGAGTAGCTGGGACTACAGGCATGCACCACCATGCCCGGCTAATTTTTTCTATATGTATTAGTTGGCCAATTAATTTCTTTCTATTTATAGTAGAGACGGGGTCTTGCTCTTGCTCAGGCTGGTTTCGAACTCCTGACCTCGAGCAATCCACCCGCCTCGGCCTCCCAGAGTGCTAGGATTACAGGCTTGAGCCACCGCGCCCGGCCCACCCCTAGGATCTTTAAAATACATTTTAATAGTCCTTTTAAGAAACGTACAAACGTACTGCAGCACTATTCACAACAGTCAAGACATGGAATCAACCTAGTGTCCATCAATGGATGAATGGATAAGGAAATTGTGGTATATATACACAATGGAATATTAGCTACAAAAAGAATGGAACCCTGCCATTTGAAACAACATGGGTGGAATTAGAGAACATCATATTAAGTGAAATAAGCCAAGCACAGAAAGACAAATCTTGGCTGGGCGTGGTGGCTCACGCCTGTAATCCTAGCACTCTGGGAGGCCGAGGCGGGCGGATTGCTCGAGCTCAGGAGTTCGAAACCAGCCTGAGCAAGAACGAGACCCCATCTCTACTATAAATAGAAAGAAATGAATTTCCCAACTAATATATAGAGAAAAAATTAGCCGGGCATGGTGGCACATGCCTGTAGTCCCAGCTACTCGGGAGGCTGAGGCAGTAGGATTGCTTGAGCCCAGGAGTTTGAGGTTGCTGTGAGCTAGGCTGATACCACAGCACTCACTTTAGCCTGGGCAACAAAGTGAGACTCTGTCTCAAAAACAAAAAGAAAGACAAATCTTGCATGTTCTCACTCATGTGGGAGGTAAATATTAAAAACAACTGATGTCATGGAAACAGAGAGTATAGTAATGGTTACCAGAGGCTGGGAAAGGTAGCAGGGAGCGGGGGATAAAGTGGGGATGGTTAATAGGTGCAAAAATACAGTTAGGTAAAATGAACAATATTTGATAGCACAACAAAGTGGTTGTAATCAACAATAAATTAGGATATACTTTAAAATAACCAAAAGAGTGAAATTGAAATGTTAAATGCAAAGAAATGTTAAATGCATGAGGTGATAGATATTCAAATTACCTTGATATGATTAATTCACATTGTATGCCTATATCGAAACGTCTCAAGTACCCTATAAAGATATACATCTACTATGTACCCATAATAATTAAACATTAAAAAACATATAAACAAACAATAATATTGCTGTTTTCTTTTTTAGGTCACGTATCAGTTGAAAATTCTTACAACAGCATTATTTTCTGTATCTATGCTTGGTAAAAAATTAGGTGTGTACCAGTGGCTCTCCCTAGTAATTTTGATGACTGGAGTTGCTTTTGTACAGGTAACTATTCAAGATGAGTATATCTTTTGTTTTTTATCATAGTTTCAAAACCTTATTTATTTTGTATGGAGAACCTATTTATTATTTGTTGAAGCAAATAAATGCTTATTCCTTACAACTGACAGATATATTTTAGGGGTTTCCTTTGTGTGAGATACCACATTGGAACTGTGTCACAAAGAAATTTAAAAAAATAAAATCATATTATCTAAAGAAATGAACAATCTAGTTGGGGAAATAAGACACTGCATACTAAACAAAGCTGATTTTATTGGATATCTGTAGCAATTAAAATTATTAGTCTTTTATTGTCTGTTAACTACACTGATACCATTCCTTCCTGGTTCTTATATCTTTCTAATGATTCCTTATTGGTTTCCTTCTTGGGCTTATTTTCCTTAATACTCCTTTAGATATTGTGGTTGTTTGTAGGCCTGTTATTCTTTTCTAATTTGTGTCCTTATTTTTGGAGATTTCATCCATTTTGGAGGTTTTTATTAACACATATGCTGACAATTCCTCAGTTTGTGTCACCAGCTCTGGTTATCACTTGTACTTTCAGATTTGTGTATCTAAAAGTCTCTTGGATATCTTCACTTGGTTGTTCAATAGGCCTTATAAACTCAGCATATCTAAAATTAAACTTTATCTCTTCCCTATAAAACTTATTCTTGTTCTATTTTTCCAATCATTATTTACTCAACCTGGGAGCTATCCTAGATTCTTTCTTCTACCTGTATATCTAATCAGTAACTAAGTCCTTACTGATCTAGCCTTCTAAAACTTCCTGATTTTGTCCTTGTCTGTCTCTCTACTATCACTTCCCCAGTTCATCCTTCCTTGTTTGTCATGTTATCTTTTCCTTCTAACATTATTTCTACTTCAGTTTTACCCATCCCCCAAAGTCCAGCCTCTACTTAGTTACCACCGTGGTCTGTCTAAAAACAAATCCAATCATATCACATTCCTGCCATTGAGAAGGTCCCCATAACTTCCCCTGGAGTGTGGTATGTATATTTTGAATAAATATTTTTAATATTTATTTATTTTAAATAGGTATTATAATAGTATAAATGGCATATCAAACTGATTTTTATAAATATTGCTTAGGATAAGCTAAAGTAGGTATTATTTCAAAAAGTGAGGTATCTTAAATTAAAATGTCAAGTAATTAATAGTTAAGGTGGAACATAGGTTTGACAAAACCATGAAAGTCACAGGCAAATAACTGAAGAGAGGCTGATTCGGGTAGATTGCTTGAGCTCAGGGGTTTGAGACCAGCCTGAGTAAGAGGGAGATGCCATTTCTACTAAAAATAGAAAAAAATTAGCTGGGCAACTACTAATAGAAACAAAAAATTAGCCAGGTGTGGTGGCTTGTACCTGTGGTCCTAGCTACTTGGGAGGCTGAGGCAGGAGGATCACTTGAGCCCAGGAATTTGAGGTTGCTGTGATTAGGCTAACGCCATGGCACTGTAACATGGCACTGGGTGACAGAGTGAGACTCTGTCTCAAAAAAAAAAAAAGGAACAATGACCTATAGGACAAAGCCCGGAATGGTTAGCATAACACACTGACCCTTCCGTAATTCACCTACAGCTCCAGGCTCATTTCTGCTGCTCCACACTTCACAATCTGAATTTCTAAAACTGAACTGCTTGTAGAGGTTATTTTACCCATCTGTGTGTTTATGCATCCTCTTGTGCCTACAATGACTTCTTCCTGGCTAACTCCTATTCATTTTTTAAGACTCAATTGAGGTGTTACCTCTACCTGAATACCTTCCTAACATTCCAGGCATAGTATTTTTCCTTCTTCTGTGCTACCATAGTATTTTGTATGTATCTTTTCCCGGTTACCTTATGTGTATGTATATATTTGGGGGTGGGGGTTGAGACAGAGTCTTGCTCTGTTGCCCTGGGCAGAATGCAGTGGCATCATCATAGCTCACTGCAACCTCAAACTGCTGGGCTCAAGCAGTCCTCCCGCCTTGGCCTCCAGAGTACTAAGGATTACAGGTGTGAGCCACCACACCTGGCCCCAGGTTACTTAAACTTAATTGCTTGTTTATGTGTCTGTTTTATACCTACAACTTGAGTTTGTCGAAGGCAGCAGTTGTATTTCACTGCTCCTTCCATTTCTAGTGCCTAATCAGCAAAATTTAAACATAGTTTAAGATCAGGAGAAACAAATGTCATTTGTTTTTACATAATTAGTTGTCCACTGATTTTATACACTGTAAGTACAGGTCACTTTTGGGAAACCTTCAGGGAGGAGGTTGGATTTAAATTAGGTTTTGAAAGATAATAGTTATTAAATCTGCATGTTTAATACTTATTAAATACATATATGCCAGGCATACCCCTCAGTGTTTATCCTGTATTATCTCATATAATACCTGTTTATGGTAAATATTATCCTTCCCAACTTACAGAAGAAGAATTAAAACTCAGAAAGGGTAACTAAGTTGCTTAAGATCACAGATCTAGTAGTGGCAGAGCCAGAATCAAAACTCTTTAAACTTTTTTCACTATCGTCTTTCAGTAGGTCTGAAGCACCAGAAAAAGCATTATAGAAGAAGCATGGTTAAAAAAAAATACAGGTGTGCAGCTGTGGATAAGCACAAGATAAATTAAGAAATGGTCATAAACTTTGGAACAAAGGATTGACAAAAGATGTAGTAAAAGATGCAATTAGAAAATACAGATTGTACCAGTTTATATGTGGTCTTCAGTATTGAGGTAGGAGCTTAGGCTTGATGGCTTTTGGCTTTAAGGCCTTACTGGAGATACGGAAGACAGAGAGGCATATCAGAGGAATCCTATTGGTGTGCAAGGCAGATTAGTGGGGAGAAAAACGGAAGGAATGGAGAGTATAATGGAGCCCTAAACTGGCCAGTTAGTAGGGTTGGAATATTTCAGAGTAGGATGGAAGAGTCGTTAAAAGAGAAGAATCAGTATGAGTTTGAGACTAATAAATATCATAGGGAATGGAGATCAAGGAAATTTATGTTTGAATGGTGATTTTTAATAAATATAAAGGCATCAAAAGTTATGTTTGTTTTGAACAGGGATGAGTAAATTTTGGTCCCATTAGCTTTAAGGAGATAACAAGCTTCAGAATAGCAGCAATAGAAATCTTACACTTGAGCTCAGAAGAGATGTCGGTGCTTCTGTGAATCAACTCTCCAGGCTAGAGGGGATTGGTATAACTATGCTGTAGAATTATGCTGTCCAATAGGGTAACCACAAATCAAATGCAGCTACTTAAATTTAATTAATTAAAATTTAAAAAAATTGAAATTTCAGTTTCTTAGTCACACTCCCTACATTTCAAGTGCTCAATAGCCACATATAAATAGTGCTCTCCCTATTGGATAGCAAAGATAGAGAACATTTCCATCATCAGAGGAAGTCTACTGAGTAGTGCAGGTATAAAGATTGGGAGAAGAGGACCAAGGAAAAGAGCAGGTAGTTCCAAGAGGCAAGGAATGAGTAGTCAGTGTCAGTGGTACAATGAAGGCAACCTGGGAATTGCAGGGAGTGGACAATATTGTTATTAAAAGCTATTTAACACATTGATTGAAACGTCTTTGGTAGCCATGAAAAGTACAGTTTCAGGCCGGGCATGGTGGCTCAGACCTGTAATCCTAGCACTCTGAGAGGCCGAGGCGGGTGGATCGCTCAAGGTCAGAAGTTTGAAACCAGCCTGAGCAAGAGCAAGACCCCATCTCTACTCAAAGTAGAAAGAAATTAATTGGCCAACTAAAAAAAAAAAAAAAAAAAAAAATATATATATATATATATATATAAAAATTAATTAGCCGGGCATGGTGGTGCATGCCTGTAGTCCCAGATACTCAGGAGGCTGAGGCAGTAGGATTGCGTGGGCCCAGGAGTTTGAGGTTGCTGTGAGCTATGCTGATGCCACAGCAGTCTAGCTTGGGGAACAGAGTGAGACTGTCTCAAAGAAGAAAATATGGTTTCAGAAGGAAAAGTAGCTTTAAGAAGCCCAGGTAGTAGGAGTCAAGCAGAGGAGTATGGAAATAGATATGAAAGAAAATTGAGCTAGGTATAGGATATTCGATTGATTAAAGGTCATTATCATCTAACACAAAAGTATCATGCCTGGTATGATGACTCAAGTCCCTTCCACACATTTCTTTTCTAGTGTACTCAGAGTTTTCCATCATATTCTGATGGGCTGTCTTTCCCTGACAGTGTTTGGGGTTCACCTCCCAACAGCTTCTCTTTATTATGTTTGATTTAGCACATTTCTTTCCAATTGCCTCAGCTTCTGCTGAGGCAGCAGAGGGAATGTAAGATTTTTAGTCTTTCGTCTACCTATATTTGAAATGGTGCTTTTTAATAAATTAAACTTTAAAGAATTATATCAAAGTAATAGATTGGTCTCTGTAAGAAATGAAATGTAAAATATTTGTTGTTTCTTAGGGTTTCTTAACAATTATAAATTATAATAGTAATATATTATCACTGTGGGGGAAAAAAATCAAATGGTTGTAAAGTTTTGTTTCAAAAGCTCTCCTCTGCAATTCCCAGGAGTGATATTGGTCACCTTTTCATTTTAAAGTCTAAGAGTAGGCTTTTAATATGCAATGTGTAAAGTATCGTGGGAATTCAACTTCAATTTTCTTTTTATTTAGTGGCCCTCAGATTCTCAAGAGCTTGATTCTAAGGAACTTTCAGCTGGCTCTCAATTTGTAGGACTCATGGCAGTTCTCACAGCATGTTTTTCAAGTGGTTTTGCTGGAGTTTACTTTGAGAAAATCTTAAAAGAAACAAAACAATCAGTATGGATAAGAAACATTCAGCTTGGTAAGTTTTAAATGCTTTCTAACATTTTTTTTAAAGTGATCATATTGTTAATTTAAATATTTCCATATGTCTTTACATAAATAAGCCTTGCATAAAAATGTTGATCCAAATATCTGGTAATGATTTTTGTCTTTTTTAAAAAATTGTATTTTAAATGAATGCCTTTTATTCAAGAATTTGAAATTTTAGGTCTGTGATATAAGGGTGTAGCCTCACCCTTCTGTCCTCACCATTTGGAGCCTTAGTAACTTTATCCTTCATTGCTCTTCTTTCCCAGAAGGTGTTGCAAATAACTTACATATTTTACTCCTAGGAAAGGGGAGTAAGGTACTTAGATAGAAGAAGTTTAAAATGATCAACCTTTTGCCTCCGTTTTAAAGTCTTATATGCCTTTTTATTTCAAAATGTTATATTTTAGCTCTTAAATACTCAACATTTTTCTAACCGAAAGTAAATAGTTTAAAAGAAAAAATGTCCTACATATTGAAGTATAGCCTTTGAATAAATATTTAAACTATTTGTAGTATTATAATATTTAAATTTTTATACAAAGATTCCATCATTTAGTATTCCTGGCATGTATTCATTTCTGATGATGCTACATAGAACTGCCCATGTGCTAAGCATGGTGGCTCAGAGCTGTAATCCTAGCACTTTAGGAAACCAAGGTGGGAGAATTGCTTGAGGCCAGGAGTTTGAGACCAGCCTGGGCAATATAGCGAGACCCTATCTGTACAAAAAATAGAAAAATTAGCCAGGCGTGGTGGCTTGTACCTGTAGTCCAAACTATTCAGGTGGTTGAGACAGGAGGATGGCTTGAGCCTAGGAGTTTGAGACCAGCCTGGGCAACAAAGGGAAGACCTTGAGACCTGTCTCTACAAAAAATAAAAACAAAAACAAAAGAACTGCCTATCTGAGCAGCAGCTCATTAGCAAATCAACACATGTAATGTAAATATATGAACATCTGGACCTAGCAATAGGAAGATACAAAATATAATGCCATATGCCAAAATCGAGTATTTTACAAATATTTGAGCCTTGGGATCATGTAATTTATGCATTATAGTTTTTAGTGCTCCAAAGTCTGTAATCTCTGTTCTTTTTGTATTCTATATGTTTGTCTTTTTATATTCTTATGTCTTTGCCTTATAATCACAGTAGTAAATATACTTTTATTGATAAGTTTATAGAAACCAAGTAATAATTTTAAAAAGTAGTCAAATTTTATCCAAAAGAAAACGTTATGTATAAAATTATTTGGAATGTCAATGGAAAAATATCTCTTCAAACAAGTAACTGACATCTTATGTAGATTTTACATTTTTTTTTTTAGGTTTCTTTGGGAGTATATTTGGATTAATGGGTGTATACATTTATGATGGAGAACTGGTATCAAAGAATGGATTTTTTCAGGGATATAGCCAACTAACCTGGATAGTAGTTGTTCTCCAGGTAAAGCATTTAAAATCTCGTATTTAATGCCAATAAACTTTATTTTAGTATAGAGAATCAAAGTAGCTACTGATGTGAGGGAAAAAGATTCCTCTTGTTAATGTTCTCATTTTATCTAGTTTATTTAGGGAAGTTAAAATAAAACTGGTCTTAATGCCCTAATGAAAACTTATTTTGAAAGGGGTCTTAAGTAAACTTTGTGATATTTAAGTTGAACATGATAAAAATACAAGTTTAAGAATAAAATAGTTGAAACTGAAAGCAAATATAACGTTTTTATTTTTGGAATTGAATCTGATTGGAGAGCCATCCCATATCTGGATTTTTTTTTTCCAGATTTTTCTAAACTCCTATCATTGTATGGGAAGTCTGCAGTCAGCTATTAAGACCCAACAAGCAGACTTACATATTTAATTCTGTGACAGTTGATAGCCTTATATTGTAGTTATGTTTTGGACTGTTCCTGTCAAATTACTTCAGTTTATATGTAACTTGAAATTAAATGCTGAGTAATTAATTTTATCTTCAGAAAATACTTGAGTATTCTAGAGAATATAAAATGAAGATACAAGTAACTGCCCTCAGAGCCTTTTTCTATTCTCCTAGAGATTCTTGAAGCCTAAGGAGCAGGTTCCAGAGGATAAGTGAAGGTGGCAAAGGATAGTTGTGTTTTAAATCATGAAGTATACTTCTATTTTTAAGATAGGAGAAAAGGATAAATGAAAATTTAAAAAAATAAATATTTGAGAGAAAATTTGAAGTGCAGATAAGGTATGTTAGGAGAGTTTATGTATAATCTATTTTATTCTTGCAAAGAGAGGAAACCATTTTCCCTTAAGAAGGGACTAAAGACCTGAGCAAAATAAAAAAGGTTTGGTGTGACTGGTATGAGGAAGTCAATAGAGAATAAACAGATGAATGACAACATGGCCAAGAAATACTGGGACCCAAACATTAATTTATAGTGAGCTCAATTGGCATAATTCGTGACTTTCTCTAAATAAAGCTTCCATTGTAGAAGAGGTACAGTGAAAATTGTTTAGGTAGCTAACCCAGATTTGGAAACTGATAAATAGGGTTTGGCAGAAAGCAAAATGAGGTAGTATAGTAAAACCTCATTATTCAAGTATCCACAATTTGGAATTTGAAAGGGATTAGGTAGAAAGTTCCTTCTACACTCTTAAAGAAGCATGATTAAAACTGCGCTTTAGGAAGAGTAATCTGACAGCAGTGGGAGGTGGATTGGATTGGGGAGAAACTAGAGGAAGAAAGCCAATTTAGGAGGATATTGAAAGGCTAGTAAAATAACTTTAAAGTTACTTTATTTTTACTCAAAAGTAAAAATATTTCACTATTCCGAGTGACTAATCTTCCCACATTTGTCTAAACAAGTGATGTTTAATTACTAAATTGGACGAAGATAGATGTTTTATTTATAATATGGTCACACTCCATTATAATAAACTGCAGATTGCTGTGGTAGTTACTTTATTAGATGCCCTTTGAAATAAGAGGGCTATTGATAGGCATGATAAATAACCATGTAGGAGAAAAATAGGAGGGCTATTGAACAAAACCTAAAAGTCTATTGGTTATAAGAGATGTTGAATATAAATCACTTATTATCACGGGATTGAATTTATAGAACAATCTAAAGCTTCATTGATAGTAGCATTGTTTTGAAAAGCAATTTTATGTTTGTTTTTAAAAATAATCTTTTAAAACTTCTACAGGCACTTGGAGGCCTTGTAATAGCTGCTGTTATTAAGTATGCGGATAATATTTTAAAAGGATTTGCAACCTCTTTATCCATAATATTATCAACACTGATATCCTATTTTTGGCTACAAGATTTTGTGCCAACCAGGTAAAATATTCTTTTCTATTTCTTTAAGTTCTCAAGTGGAAATAAGAATAGAAAACTAAGAATTCTTCATAAGGTGATATGACACATTTTGTTCTATTACAACTTATGAAGAATCATTGAAATGTAATTTAAAAATCCATTTAACTGTCTTTTAAAAAAGATTTCACACTAAATGCATGAAAGATAATCTTCCCCTGGAAAGTTTTTAATACAAATTTGGCTGGCCAGAATTTTTCCAATAGAACTGAATGTTTTTCCCTTTAAGAGTAAAAAGTCATATAAAAAGTTAATAAGTTATATAAAATGATAAAATAAGTCATATAATGACATTTTTAATACAGAATTTACATAATTAAAGCCAGGATAGTAGATGACATTCTTGAAGAAGATAGTTTATATAGAGAAGGTAGTTCATGAGAAAACTCTATTAGGTGATAGCAGGAAGAAGAGCAGTTTGGAAAGGAATTGCAAAAGGAGGATAGTTAAGATAGGAGACCCACGACCTTGTACTGTTATCAATGCCAAGGGAGGAGAAAGAGTCAGGAGGAATTGAGTGTAATGAATACCTATTACAGATGGTATTGAAGGTTCTTTTTTTTGGTATAATTATTGATTTATAATCCCGGACTAATGGGATTATATTATTTTAATTGCTTCCAGGACACCATTCTTGGTTTTCCTCCAACTTCATTCTCCTCCTAATTTTTTTAATCTCTAAATTTTAGAATCTCCCAAAGAGCTTTTATCTGTACTCATTCTCTTAGGTGATCTCTATTCTCATGGTTTTAAATATCATCTATATGCTAACAATTTTTATTTAAATTTGAATTCCAGGCTTGTATATCTAATTGTGTATTCAACATTTACACTCTGTCTACTAGGTAACTCATTGCCTATTCCTAGTTGTTTTTCTTATTTCAGTAAATGGTAGCATCTTCATTCTTACAGTTGCTGAGGCCAAAATCCTCCTCGGTTTAGATAGGAATATAGTTTATCCACAGTGTCCCAATATATATAGGGATATAGATAGGTTTGTAAGAGAAGGTTAAAATGTTTGGAAGCTCTTTATTTTCCGAGTGTGATAAAAAGTAAGGTCATCAGCTTCTCTTTATCTTTCTCTCATATGTCATTCTATTAATAATCCAGCGACAACCTGTCAGCTCTTCCTTTATAGTATCTCCTGAATTTGACCATTTCTCACAAACTCTACTGCTACCACTCTGGTCCAAGCCACCGCATTCTTATCTGGAGTAAGGGACTAGTTTCCTGACTTGTCTCCTTGGTTCTTCTCTTGCCCTGTACCCCTGGTCTTCTCTATTCAGCAACCAGAATGATTCTTTTTCAGTGTAAATCATATTACTTCAGTAGTAACTTTGCTCAGAAACCTTCTTATTGCTTCTGATCTCACTCAAAATTTGACATGGCTCAGTGGGAGCCTATTTGATTTGCCACTTTGTCTTCTTGGAATACTCATCTCCTACATATTCCCATGGCATATCCCCTTATTTCCTCAGGTCTTGGCTCAAATATCACTTTACCAAGAAATCACCCTAAATAAAAGAGTACCCCCTCCAACCTTCTCTTTCCTCTTTTCTTCAGAAGACTTATCACCATCTTGTAAATAAGCAGAGCTGGTGCTTGGCACATAATGGGTTCTCAGTATGTTTGTTGAGTGAATGTTCAAGATCTTAAAATTTTAACACAGCTAGTAAAAATTCATTTGTGTTTTTGAGAGTTAGTGAAATAGGATTATGGATGGAATTTGGCAGTAGAAATATATATGCTTTTTCTATTTCTGTATTGAACATTTATAGTTTTAATTCTTTTCTGGCAACCTGGGACGTGCATGTTGAGATCTGTAATTTTTATGAGTCAAAATTTTAAAGTATTTCTGTGTTCAGCTTGGTGTGGGAATGAATTACTTAGCTTTTGAGACTAACCTAATAATGATTATAACAGCTATGTCTTGTTGCTTTATTCTTTGTTCATTAGATGAGGAAAACATGTGGTTTAATGTTATTTGAGAATGTTTTGAACTTGCAGATTTTTAGGGCATACTTAAAAAGACACACTTTAAAAAAAATTAAACCTCATAGAAGACTGAGGTAATTAACTTTAAATTTTTGAATTACTTTTGGAATAAACAAGTCAATGAACAAGTAAACCAGTAGAGGAACAAAAGAGTAGTAGTTTGTCAATAAGATATGCACCTGCATGTAAATTCATGTTGCTGAGGGAGTGTGTAAGATATGTTGGGATGAAGATAAGACAATGATACTGTTATTGAATGAATGAATGAATGTTTTGAGAATATGCCCAGGACACCAAACAAGATGGATAAGATGGGCCGGGCGCGGTGGCTCAAGCCTGTAATCCTAGCTCTCTGGGAGGCCGAGGTGGGCGGATCATTTGAGCTCAGGAGTTCGAGACTAGCCTGAGCAAGAGCGAGACCCCATCTCTACTATAAATAGAAAGAAATTAATTGGCCAACTAATATATATAGAAAAAAATTAGCCAGGCATGGTGGCACATGCCTGTAGTCCCTGCTACTTGGGAGGCTGAGGCAGCAGGATTGCTTGAGCCCAGGAGTTTGAGGTTGCTGTGAGCTAGGCTGACGCCACGCCACTCACTCTAGCCTGGGCAATAAAGTGAGACTCTGTCTCAAAAAAAAAAAAAAAAAAAAAAAAAAAAGATGGATAAGATGGATTATTTTTCCTAAAATAGATAAGTATGCCCTCTATCTTTTTGCAGTCTTACTTTTGTGAAGAATCTATTTTAGCAATAAATCCAGTGACCTTTTCTCTATCTTCATTCAACTCTATTCCAAATGTAATAATATATTTGCCTTTGTTATTGTATCCCCATTTCACCTCCTTAAATAGTTTTTTTGCTTCTCTGAAGTGTTATGCCTATACCTATCTTTCTAATTATCCCTTTGGTAGCTTGTCAACAGTCACTCACTCCCTTGGCCATCTCATCAATTGCTGTCTTATCTTTTCTCTCTATGAAAATAAGTCCCAATGTCACCTAAGCTCTCTAGATCCTATATTCTACAGACTGCTAGACATATGTACTGATACCATGTCACCAGTACTTACTTTCCTAATTTATTTTTTGTGCTCACTATTTTGCTTGTATTACCACCCTTCCATTTAGGCTTGCTTATTCTTTTATCAAAAGTTTATTAAGTGTCCACTATGTGCCTGCCAGTCACTGTGCTAGATCCTGGGAAAAAAGGAGTGCATGAATGAAACATAGTTTCTTGTCTTCAGGGAGTTCACAGTGATTGGAGAGAGAGACACTTGAATAAATTATAACTATATGATCAATGTAGCAATGGAAATATACATATATAATTCCATTAGAGGGGCTCAGATCTTTGAAATAATCATTAAATTCTAATAGGTTTTTTTCTAACAATTTTTTTTTTCTCTCAGAACCATCTAAAAATTGCTGGCCTGAGAAGCAGGGATTTCCTGACATTCAAGTAGATCCTGTTAGAGATATCCTAGAAGGGATTCTTGCAGAGAGTAGAAAGTTGGATCAGATAACATTTCAGTTAACCATGAACTTTCAGTCTGTGCTGTTCCTGAGTTCCAGAAAGCTAAGAAAAGTTCATAATGACTGATGAAAAAAGTATCTAGTCAGAAGCTTATCCAAAGCTTAAATAATGGCCAAATATTCCTATGGTAATAATTTCTTCAAGATACATGATAGGAAGTTTTATGTTATCTTAATCTTATATGTATAACTGCATACAGGGATTTTGAAAAGTTAATTATTTGCATCAAGTCAACACTAGTTATTAATTATAACAGATAATTATTGAGCTCCCTATATATGCTAGGCACTGGGAGTGTAATAATGAATGAAGAGTACATGTTTGAGCAGAGGAGCAGGCATTATATATAACGCATTATTTACTAAGAGTGTGATAAGTGTGATGATAGAGTAACACTGCCTAGGGGAATGAATCTTGGAGACATTAGACCTGAATTGTTATGAATAAAGATTTTCTTGGGAGAAAGGAAATTGTAGATAGAGGGAATAGCATCTATAAAGACAGTCATGAAAGGGCATATTGTATTCACTGAGTAGAGTGTCTGAATTATAAACTGGGTGGGGTGAAATATGGGGGGATGAGGTTAGAGGGACTATACTATGAAGGGCCTTTTATGTCATAGTAAGGATTAGTAATCTTTTTCCTTTATTTACAGAACAAAAAAAATTTTTTAATATGGAGAGTGACTTTGAGCTGTTAGTAGAAACTTTAAAACCAAGACCAATTCATGTTTCTGTAACAGCATTTTTAAAAATGTACATATTAAAAAATTAAGATTGCTAGTCTAGTTTACATCCAGTCTAAGTTCATTTTCCGTTTATAGTATAGCATAGATTATACCTACAGATAGATAGAATAAAGAAGCAGCCAAGAATTTCCTTCATTTAATATAATTTCCTTTTGTAAACCATCCTGTAAAAATCAGTCCTGAGATTTGCTTCTTATTACCTTGGGTTTTAAACTGACTTTACATTGGTTTGACCTGGAAGAATGAAATTTTCCTTTTATATTTTCAGATATTTAAAGAATTAAGACCTTTTATTATTGAATGTATTGCATGCAAAATGCATATTAAGGTGAAATACAGCATTTAAAACATTTGTTTTGGTAGACAATATAGCGTAATGGATGAGAGTGCAGACTCTAGAGTTAAACATACTGGATTTGAATCCTGTTTTTCACTTAAAGTTATGGGATTTAGGCATGTTACTTTCATGTGTAAAAAATTAAGATAATAGTACATCTTCATAGCATTGCTGTCAGAATTCAATGAGATAATACTTGTAAAGGGCTTAGCTAAATACTTACTGATTTAGTAAGTACTCAATATTGGTTAGCCATATTACTAGAATATTTTTGCCAAAATTATGATTGTTTTTATAGTAAAGAAATAGAAAGAACTTGTTTTGCTTTTAATCTGATTTTCTCTTTTTTATTTTTATTTTTTATTTTTTCATCTTATTTAGTGTCTTTTTCCTTGGAGCCATCCTTGTAATAACAGCTACTTTCTTATACGGTTACGATCCCAAACCTGCAGGAAATCCCACTAAAGCATAGTCGTATACTATCTTTAACTGGTTTTTCACGATGGTGCACTAGGAATCTCGACATTAATCTTGCACAGAGGACTTCTACAGATTCTGTGAAGATATCATCATGCTGAATCTGATCATATTATTCAAATGGTTTAACATTTAAAAGTTTAAGGCTAAAATATGTATATATGTAACAAAACAAATGGCATCTAGAAGTTAAAACTTGAAAGTATTTCCAGGGATTAGATTTAGAAGGAATATTAAAATCTGAGTTTTAAAAGATTTTACCTTTTTGATTGCTGCAGAAATGTCCTATGCACTCTTTGCAAGAGCACACAACAAATGTCAGATATCAGTTTTTGCAAATAGATCTATTTAATCTTATCAAATGTTTTATCTTACTCTTTCTGTATAGATATATCAAATCACATGGAATATTCAAAGCTTGAAATAGTAATTACCTATAAATCTGTGAAAAAATAGAAGTATGATTTGAAAAAACATTTTCATGTATCTGAGATTTTTATATTTATACAAAAGTTTACTGAACAAAGGATTGCTAAATGTTTTTTGTTCAATTACATAAAAATCGATAAAGTAATATTCTGGGTCTGATTTGTCAAAGAACAAAATTTATATTTAAATTTAATGTAGAGATATACACATCTATTTCTCCATATACATTTTGAGATCTTTTAGTGTCTCAAGACTGCTGAAAGCAATCCAGTTGCTTCTGTGCTAGATAGTAGCCAGTGACTTTTACGTTAATGGAGTTTTGCCCTTAATCTCGTAATTGCATTTCTTTTCTATAAATCAGATAAATCCTTAATATTACTTTAAATTAAATTCATGTATGTGTTAATTGCCATTAAACTTTTAAAAGTAATTTAAAGGGATTAAATAGTCATTTAATAATTTAAAGTAAATTAATTATTGTCTAATATCTCCATTTGGAGAATTTTGAACTATCAAGCATATATTGTATATGACTAGAAAGTTTTTAAATGAATATTTTACTCATTGATCTGTAAAAACTTCCTTTAATCTGTAACTGTTGATAAAAACAACCAAATAGTAGTACAGATGTCAGTGGACTAAGACCAAAATGACTTTTCTTGGAGACATTCCAGATTGCCATATTACATTATTTTAAATAGCACTATAACTTTAAATTCAAGGCTACTCAGATGAACTTTTTAGGCTTCTAATAAATCCACTGTTCCAGGAATACTCTGGTCTCATGACTAAGAGAGTTAGCCAAATTCTGAGTTCCTTTTCTGTGTCCCCACAAGAGCTGCTGGGAAGGAGCCACCATTTTGCTTAAAAACAGTGAGGATTTTTCCTTTTTGATTAACACTGGAGCTGAGGGTGCAAATTACATGAGTTATTTAATAAGTTGGTTCAAGGGAGAGAGAATATATTAGAAATGGTAAGATGACTAGGGCAAAAATGCTTTCTATGATTGGAATATAGGTTTAATTTAATTATTGACTATAGGCAGAATTGCTTATTGAGTCTAAGAAGTGTTTTACTTTATTTTTTTCATTTATATTGTATATATTTTTAAAAGTCTGTTCTAATAGATATAAAAACTGTAAAAAGTAAATATTTTTATATAGTTCTAAATGGACTTTGTTAAACAGAATTTGGCTCAAAAATACTGTTACAAATTGTTGGGTACTCTTGGGTACACTGTAAAGCGGTAGTGTTAACATGCTACTGCGAATATAGCTACAGATTGTAGGCCTGATCAATTCCATCCAGAGTTTAAAAGGTTTAAAATTATAAAATATTTAAAATCAATTTGCTGGTGATTCCAAGAAAATTTTCTGGATGCTTGACTTAGAGTTTTCAGTAACCACCTTTTATAGTATTTGTTTAATAACTTTACCACATTTTGAGTGTGGTGTTTTTAGACTGCAACAATATTCAGACTTATATCCTATTACCTACAGTTAAGTGAAATCTAAATCCTGCAAATGCATGGAATTCAAGACTAAATGTAACAATTTATGTTCGGCTCACATTGAAGTGTTGATTGCGTACTTATGTATCAATGCAGTGTACGTTCACAATTGTTAATTCAGGTTTAGTCTGTCGCTATTTTAGCATTTTAAAAATTATAAGTAAATTATTGGATATTAGACATATTAATTACAGTAATAACACATTCTCAGGTGTTCAAAATAACAAAATTTTCAAGATTCCTAATGAAGGTTATAAAAATGTAATCAAGAGTTGTAAAAATGGACAAAATAGTCTACAATATATTTTCAAAGCAAACTTCTATTAGACAGGCATAATTTATATTTTTATTTTCTAATGGGTTTGAAAATGTTTATTAGAGATCGAGCTGTGTAGTTTAATTTTTAATTGATAAAGAAATAATCATATTTAAAAAAGAAGATCTGTGTCCTAGATCATGTCATATATTCAGATAATGCCATTTTCTTGCGTGTGTGGTGTGTGTTTTCATGACCTCCAAAGGCCTTACTGTATCAAGATTTTACAATGATGACTCCTTGATTATTTAAATTCCTATCTTTTTAAAGTTTATTATGTCTCAACTACTTTGTTCAATGTGAAAATGTGTTAATTCATAGAAGAGTGTCAATTGATAGTTCTATTAAAAATTAAGAATATAGTATTTGGAAAGATGCAACAGGTAGATGCTTCAGTACAATAATATTATCAATTCTTTAATAAATGATTTTAGAGAAGTAGGTTACTGTTATGGTGGAATATGTAGTTTAGAGATACAAAACAAATGTTTACATCAATTTATATTGAATGTCACAGAATTTCATAGAAGGAAAGGTAGTTTGATATTTAAACTAGATTCTAAGGAGATAGAATCTAAAAGGAAACTAATTGACTATGTGCTCTGTACACTTACTGTAATACCGACTATTCTTACATATCAAATTATTGAACTTTTAAAATGTCATTGCATAGTCATTCAACTGACTTTTTTAAAACAGGGTTTAGCATCACTCATTTACACATTCACTGTTATAATATTTAATTACTATGGGTGTATGCTTTACATAAGAAAAGGTTTATAAAAGTTATTTGTGCTATATTGAAAGTCATCTGTAGAATCTCCAGGATATTTAAAATAGTCAAAGGAGCAAACAAAAAGCACCTTTATCAAAATCTGGTCCTATGTGCCTTGCTTTACCAAATACCTGACTTTTCTGGAGAATATTTCTGTAATTCACAACTTTAGACACATGGGCAAAACTAAAATGTTTAAAGAATATAATTCTATTTTTTGGTTGTTTCAAGATTTGATCTTTAAATCCATTATCTAACAAAATTAAAATAGGTATATTGTAAAAGCATTAGTGAACAAACAGTACTTATTTAAATAAATGGTGGCACCATTGCTCCATCATTGAGCTTTTTGAAATTTTAACAATTGTGTAAAACTGTTATTTTGTTGTTTTGTTTCTTATTACAAGATATAATTTACTGTGATTTTTAAAATATTTTTTAAATGACTTGGATTCTGAATTTGTCTATGTCTGTATTTCATTTTTTTAAAAAGATTCTTTTGGGTTTGAGAATGTGATTTGTATATTTAAATTTTTTATGGACATAATTCAAAGGAATGTATAAAATGGTCTTTTGTTAAATGGCTTTTTAATTGATAAATTTGTCATTTTTTGGGTATCCAATTATTACCTATTTAATAGATTTGTTGAAATAGATTATTTTCTTAACTCTATATAGATTTTTTCTTGTTTCCTTATTTACCTGTGTCATGACTTAACCCATGAATTAGTCTTCTCTCTTTATATATCAAAAATGAATTGCTGATCTTTTCCCTACCTCTCTAGCTAACTAAACACTTGTGATCTTTCTTTCTTTTCTCTATCCTATGCTCTTGCATGAAAGACTGGGTTTATTTAAACTAGTTAGAATTTCTTGTATGATGATAACAGCCTAAAGGTTTTTTGTTTTAAATAAAATATCTCTTTGCTAGCCTCAGGGTTAAGTAATTATAGTAATTTGGTATATATTTTCTTCATAATTTGAATATATTAATAATTGCTTCAATTGTGACTATCAATTCAATGCATAGAGATCAAATGTGATAAGCAATAGATAGGATTTTATTCCTATGTCAACTACTGAACTAAACTTACACAAAATGTTTTCTTTTGAAAGATCACTAAGGCCTAGCTCAGGAGTTTGAGACTAGCTTGAGGTAGAGTGAGACCCTGTCTCCACAAAAAATAGAAAAAAAAAAAAAATTAGCTGGGCATGGTGGCGCACACCTGTAGTATCAGCTACTCAGGAGGCTGAGGCAGAAGGATCTCTTGAGCCCAGAAGTTTGAAGTTGCAGTGGTTTGAGGTTGCATTGAGCTATGATGATGCCACTGCACTCTAGCTGGATCACAGAGCAAGACCCTGTCTCACAAAACAAAACAACAACAATAAAAACCCCATTAAAGTATCAGCATTTAAAAAACGTATATTTTTCTTTGGTAATTTCTCATGAGAAGCACTAACTGAAAACCTTTAATGTTTTTTTTGTATTAGAATATTTCTTTTTTGAAAATATATCACAATCCTTAAATCCCAGTGCCATGTAAATGTATTTTATAATCTAAATTTTACAGATACTGCCATCTTCGACAGAGTCAGTGACCAGCATTAGTGATCACACTGGTCTTTCTCACTATTCTTAAAAAAGAAAATTCCTTCAAGGCAGGACTGATTATATACTCCAGAAAAGAAAATAGCAAGGAAAAAATAAATTGCCTTCAGTTACCAAACATTTGAGTTTGTAGTGTAGTCGAGAGTGTCTGGATGATTGCAAATTCAGGGGTTTCCCAAGTCTACCCTCAGTGAGAGCTGAAAGCTATTATACTCACAGTCACATACATTACAGGGAAATGAAATACAAATTAAAGTCAGCCAAAGGAGGGGATACGCAAGGCAGAGACTAGAAGGGATCCAAACTAGGCTTCCAGTGTCTTCTCCCTATAGTCATAGATGGTGTTATTTACTCTTGGACATATGTGACAATACCCACCAAGTATTGCCATTCAGGAAAGCTAACTTGAATGTGAGCTCAAGCTTCAGTGTCCAGATTTTTACTGAGCCTCTACTAGTTGGCATGGTTGATTCCTTGCCCATATGGTTGTACTCTCTCCAGCCCCAGCCCCTTCTGGAAATCTAGCTGACATCAGATTCCAGGGGCTGGCTCACCATAGGTCATCTCCTTAGCTTTAACTGTCAGGTATGGTCTGAAAGGCCCAACCATGAACATTACTATCACTGGGACCTCCCAGAGACTTAGGCCAGAACTCTCTTTGGGTTAGGCCAAATTCTTTACTACACAGTGACCGTTCATTTCTATACATTTTCCTGAAGAGGAAGACACAAGCAATGACAATTCTTGTTTATAGAGACTTTTAATTGTCCATTGTTAGTTTTAATTTTAGAATTTCTGTCAAATGATTCTCAACATGAATCCAGAGTAGAAAAACATGTTTATAATCACACTGTAAGTAGCACATATATTATTAATACATGTACAACACAGTATTGTCAGTTTTCATTTCTCATGTTTAATGACAACTTTATTAAATGATGGAATATTTTAAAGAACAAATTTAAAAATTGGCTTATAAACCTTTTATTTATATTGCATATTAATATACAATTTTGATTTTAAATTAGCCATTACCTATCACCATTATAAGGAGGAGCTAATAGAATAAAACTGATACCACTTGTTACTTTGTCTCACAGTAGGGCTTCACAGTTAATTGTTAGGTTCACATTTCACTCCATTGGACCTGAGGACCAGGTGTTTTTCATTTTTGCATTTATTCATTTAGAATTTCTAAAATCTTAGAAGTAATAACTTATTTAAAACAACATGGTATTCTTTTGGAAATACATAGTTTACCTTAGATATATACTTTCCTCCTTTTTAAGGTAGAACTCACTGAAGGTTTAAAAGAATAATGAACGTTATCATAGTGTTTGAGGGTAATTATCTGAAAATTCATTCTTGTTAAAATGTACTTTAATTATAGATATTTAAGAGGTTTAACGGTAAATGGGCTAAAGAAACTTGTGTATTTTTAACAAAATATGTGTTTGCTCTTTTAAAAGACAATGCATATACAAACATGATTTCTAATAATTAAGGGTTTTTTTTTTTCCTTTAGGCTAAAGTTTTATTATGTTTTATTTTTGTTTGCTTGGATAGTAAATACAGCCTTTTAAAATTATGATGCTAAGTGCTTTTTTACATATATGCATGCTGCTTCAAAGAGTCCTCTAAATATGAGAAAGTTGGGGTAATATTTCCTGGGTGATTGATAGTATTGCAGAGAATCATGAAAGATATGAGCCCGTGTTTCTTTTTTTTTTTTTTAACTGTTCCAATACTATTATTATAGATTCTAGTATTTCAAAACTTGCAGCTTATTTTGGGTGTTATATACATAATGCTTCAATTTCCATCACTTCGTATTATTTGTGTCTATTTTCCTCATAGGCCAAGTTTTGTTTGTTTTGAATATTTTGATTTTATAATATTGCCATTTTAATGGCTTCAATCATACTATGACAGATTGTGCCAGCTTAGCTTTAAAAAATTCATGGGTTGGGCCAGGCATGGTGGCTCACTCCTGTAATCCTAGCACTTTGGGAGGCTGAAGCGGGAGGGTTGCTTGAGCTCAGAAGTTTGAGACCAGCCTGAGCAAGAGTGAGACCCCATCTCTACTATAAATAGAAATTAGCCAAACAACTAAAAATAGAAAAAATTAGCCAGTGGCATGTGCCTGTAGTCCCAGCTACTTGGGAGGCTGAGGCAGGAGAATTGCTTGAGCCCAGGAGTTTGAGGTTGCTGTGAGCTAGGCTGACACCACAGCACTCTAGCCCAGGCAACAGAGTGGGACTGTGTCTCAAAAAAAAAAAAAAAAAAAAAATTCATGGGTTATCTCCATGAGCTCACAGAGATGGCATTGTTAAAAAACTTTTTAATTTAAATATTCTCCAGCTTTTCATTTTGTACCATGAATAAACGTTGAAAGAATGGTATACCACCTAAATTCAACCATTATTAACATTTTGCCACACTGGTTTTATCTCTAGCAAGACATTTAACCCTTAAATACTTTAGTATGCATGTCCTAAAAGTAATGACATTTTCCTTTAAACCCCAGTACCAGTATCACACCTAAAATAATTTAAATTATCATCGAAGTTCAAATTCAACTACAGTTGTCCCTCCATATACTCTGGGAATTGGTTCCAAGACTCCCTCCCCATGCTCAAATTGGCGCGTGCATAAGTCCCAAAGTCAAAAAACAGTGCCTAGGAAAAGTCAGTTCTGTAAACACTTGTATTTTTCATCTGCATTTGGTTGAAAAAATTCCACCTCCAAGTGAGGACTTATGGAGTTCAAACCTGTATTGTTCAAGGGTCAACTGTATTTCCAATTGTTTCAAAAATAACTTTTTACAGCTTTTTTATTTTGGAACCAGTATACAATCGAGATTCATGCTTTGTATTTAATTGTCTCTTTTAGTCTAGAGGACCTCTCCCTGCCCCACCTCTCAAAATTTTTTTTCTTAATACCAAGAGACTCAAAATGTCACCCCCAATGGCACCCCTATGATGTGACTTTTGAAGAATCTAAGTCACTTGGTTCCTATTCTGGATTTTTGTGCTTTGATTTTATTCCCTTTATTCTTTGCATTTCCTTTGAACTGGAAGTCAAGTCTGTACGTTTGATTGGCTTCAGCTTAAATGTTTTTGGTAAGAATATTTCACAAGTGATATAAATTTTATATTGTATCATACTGAAAGGTACATAATTCTAGATTGTCTCATTACTGATGTTGAGAATCGATTATTTGGTCAAGGTAATGACTACCAGATCTGTTCTTTGTAAAAGTCATTTTTTTTCCCTTAGTAATCTATGGAATAATGCTTCAGCACTATGGGAATGTTCTGTTTCCCAACAACCTTTCATTCAGTGGCTTTAGCATCATCAATTAATGATTCTTTTTTTTTTTTTTTGAGACAGAGTCTCACTCTGTTGCCTGGACTAGAGTGCGGTGGTGTCAGCCTAGCTTACAGCAACCTCAAACTCCTGGACTCAAGCAATCCTTCTGCCTCAGCCTCCCGAGTAGCTGGGACTACAGGCATGTGCCACCACGCTCAGCTAATTTTTTCTATATATTTTTAGTTGGCCAATTAATTTCGTTCTATTTTTAGTAGAGACAGGGTCTCGCTCTTGCTCAGGCTGGTTTCAAACTCCTGACCTTGAATGATCCTCCCA
This sequence comes from Mirza zaza, assembly GCA_008750895.1. NCBI lineage: Eukaryota > Metazoa > Chordata > Mammalia > Primates > Cheirogaleidae > Mirza > Mirza zaza. Next base: position 39,461 of record VSMD01102805.1, on the reverse strand, counting down.
CCTTGGCCTCCCAGAGTGCTAGGATTACAGGCAGGAGCCACCGCACCTGGTTGATTAATGATTCTTGATTGAATCTTTTCCTATAGTGGGGTGCAAGATGGTGATTAATTTTTTTAAAAAATTCTCAAATTGTCTTCTACATTTATAATCTTCTATCTTAAAAAAGTATATTTTCTATATACAACTATGTATCCATATAATTAAAAATAAATTTTTATAAAGTACATTTCCCTCTTTTTCCCCCAATACCCCTCTTCTGTCAAATATCACTATGTCTTCATGAATTTTTAAAAAATTATCCCATGTATTAGTCAATCAGTCATAGTTCTTTATAGCCAAAAGTCACTACAAGCTAGTTCTTGTGTCTTTTAGACACGGCCACATTAGTTTTTGCTTCAGGCACAAGATTTCCAGGGTTACCTTGTATTTGTCTTATTCCAAACCTGGAAAACCAGCTATTTACCCAAGGAGTTCTATTCCTTTTAAAGGGAATGGAATTTATTTTTTTCGCTGGAATCTTTCTAGCCAGGGAATGGAATTTAGAATCCATTGTTACTGAGATGTCATTGCTTCTAGGCCATTCCAGTGGACAGAGCTAGGAAATACAATTTTTAAAAGAGTATGAATTCAAATTAATATTTATAATTAAAATTTAACATCATAACTTTTTATATTTGCCTCTCTTTTCTCTTATAGTGAAAAAATCTTGGTTCCTCATAACATTGTTTATATATTTAATTATATAGTATTTGTTTCAGCACAATACCAATATTATATTACTAATGGTAAACATACTGAGCAAAATTTAAGATTTCCTTGCATTTTTCTTTGACCTTGGAATATAGCACACTAAGGATGACTAATCAGAGTATGTGTTCAAAAGTTCATGGAAATCACTTTTCTGTATGTTTTTGGTTATCAGTGTGATATAATTAGGTTCATTTGTTCATGTTTGTGTTCAAGTTTAGAATTTAACATTTTCATTCTACTTTTGAATATATGAATCATTTATATGGTTCAAAAGTTGCTTTTTTTAAACTTGACATAGTGAACATATCAAAAGTTGCAACTTACATGAAAAGTATATTCAGAAAAGTCTAGCTCTCATGCCTCTCTCTCTGCTCCATTCCTAACTACTTCCTACAAGTAATTACTTTCATTAGTTTCTAGCTTACCTATCCTGTGTTTCTTTTTAAAAAGTAAATAAATATGTATATTACTATATTTATTGCGTTTCTTTCACAACATGAAGTCTGCTTTATAAAATTTCTTTTGATGTTTAGAAGAATCTATTCTAGTGGTTATATTTATACTGATAAACATTTTATGGAATGCTTCTAGAACCAGCCCACTTTTTGCTTGCCTTGGCTTCTACTATTTGATTGCCAGCTTGAAATGATGTTCTGTTATCTAATTGTCTATGTGACAGTCAATGAATATATTCTTCCTTCTCTTATTTTTTTAGTTGCCTTATTTCTATGTGATTAGAATATATATTATTTACAGACTACTTTCCAACCCTAGTCTCTGTCTTTGGTATTAATATAAAATTAAATATATTCAAACCATAAAAACACATTTAATTGGCTGGACGTAGTGGCTCACGCCTATAATCCTAGCACTCTGGGAGGCCGAGGCGGGCGGATTGCTCGAGCTCAGGAGTTCGAAACCAGCCTGAGCAAGAACGAGACCCCCGTCTCTACTATAAATTAGTTGGCAAAGAAATGAATTTGCCAACTAATATATATAGAAAAAATTAGCCGGGCATGGTGGCGCATGCCTGTAGTCCCAGCTACTTGGGAGGCTGAGGCAGCCGGATTGCTTGAGCCCAGGAGTTTGAGGTTGCTGTGAGTTAGGCTGACGCCATGGCACTCACTCTTGCCTGGGCAACAAAGCGAGACTGTCTCAAAAACAATAACAACAACAACAACAACAAAAAACCCACATTTAATAATAGTCTCCACTAGAACTTTATCTAAAGCCTCCTCAATCATCTCTTAGACAGATGAAGCTCATCTAGTATGGTATTCGAGGAGGGCTTGTAAATACTGTACAGTGTTCTCTGAGTTCTGGCATGTTTAAAATTTCTTCTAGAGCCTAGATACTTCAAGTACAGGTTGGCTACATACAAAATCCTTGGCTAATGCTTTCCTGAGTTTTTTGAAAATGTTGCTTCACTGTTGTGTTGCTTGGTGTTATCATCAAGAAGTCTGGCACCACTTGATTTTTTTCTCCTTTTGGAAATGACATTTTGTTTGTTGTTGATTTTTGCCTGGAGGTCCAAATAATTTTTTTCTATATCATTTTATCTCTGATCCTTTTTACCACTTTCATTTTTGTTCTCATAACTGTTACATTTCTCTTTTCTATGTGTCTTACTTTATTTGTATCTATTCTTTCAGGTATTCCGTAGTTTTCAGTTTTCAGATGATTTTATGTTTTCAGTATACAGTATTGCCTGAGTTTGATCAACTTTCATTTTACATCTTACTATTGAGTTTTAAAATATTTGTTGTGTTCTTTCATATCTGCAGTTGCTTATTTAATGATATTTAATTTATATTGGGAGTGTTGTTTTCCTCTTCTTCACATTTTCTAAAGAAATATTTTCTTTTCTATCTTTCCTTCCTTTCCTTTCTTTGTCTTTCTTTTCCTTCTCTTTCTCTCTTTCCCTTTTCCCCTTTCTCCCTTATTTCCCTTTCCCTTTTCTTTCCTTTCCTTTTCTTTCCTTCCAGGGTTTCACTCTGTCACCCAGGCTGGAGTGCAGTGGAGTCATCTTAGCTCACTGCAACTGCAAACTCCTGGGCTCAAGTGATCCTCCCGAGTAGCTGGGACTATAGATGCACATCACCACGCCTAGCTAATTTTTTGTGGTGATGGTTCCCCTGTGTTACTCAGGCTGGTCTCAAACTTCTGGGCTCAAAGGATCACCACCCCTCAGCACCCCCATCCTCCCAAAGTACTAGGATTACAGACATGAGCCATTGCGCTGGGCAAGAGTAGTATTTTCTATTAATTGAAGTTTTCATTTTCTGTTTTATTTTTGTAGTAGTCTTGTATGGATTTTTGGTGGCTTTTCTATTCATAATAAAATGTGTAGGATTTTCTTGGATCAGCAATAACAGATGTTTTTATAGAAGGGAGGGGAGAAGGGATGTGGCTGATTTACTTGGTTTCATAGTTAAAGAAGGCCCTCTTCTGTTAGCACAGTGAAGTGCAGTTTCCTTAATAAATGGTCCAGAGGGGGAGTAGGTTTGAATTTTCTTTAGGAATCCTTAGTTTCAGCTGTTTGCCCTTCTCTCCAAGTAATCCCTCTCCCTTTCAAGGTGCCTCATTTACTGTTTTCATGAACTTTCCAAACTTTGGTTTCTGTCTGTTTCCGAGCCTGATTCTTGGCCTTCTCATTAATTTTGGAACTTCCAATATCCTTCCAAGTTCATTCCCTTTTGCTTATGTTAGCAAGTGCTAGTTTCTGTCCACTGTGACCAAAGAACCCTAACTGACATATCAACCTCTTAATGTAAAGCTTGTGAATAGTCATCCCTCTGTATCGGAATGTGTGTTAGGGGGGTTGGTTCTAATCCAGTGGATACCCAAATCAGTGAATGCTCAAGTCCTTTATATAAAATGGCATGGTATTTGCATATAACCTATGCACATCCTCCTGCATACTTTAAATTATCTCTAGATTACTTATGATACGTAATACAATGTAAATGCTGTGTATTTACACTATATTTTAAATTTGTATTATTATTTTTATTTTTTCATGGGTTTTTTCTGAATATTTTTAATCCAAAGTTAGTTTTAAAACTGTGGATGTAGACGGCCAACTATATTCACAACCCAAATCACACAGAAAGCCACAAGTATATACACAGCAGGCTTGTTAGTACAGCACTGATCTCTCGTTTACCATTGCAGCCCTTCTAGCACAAAGCCTGGGACATTCTGGACATTCAGTATGTGTTAAATTCTCTTATTACTTTATTTCTAACATCATTTACTGCAATCTGCAATTATCTTCCTTCTCTGTTTTGTAACTATATCCCCCTCTAGAATGTAAACTCCATGCAGTTAAATATTGTTTCATTTATTGATGTATCCCCAATGGCTAATAAAACAGTGACAAATACATATAGGTACTCAGTAAATATTTTTGAATGACTGAACAATAACTAATTCTTAAGGCTGACAAAATTAGTGCAGCTAGATGAAGTATGATTTTGAGGAGCTATGAAAAGTAAGAATAGCTACACAAATTATCTCACCAACCTTCTCCACCCATCCAAAACAAGCTCCTGGGGATTTAATTATGAAATTTATTTCATGTTATTTTCTCCAGAGAGCTTCAGGTGGACTTCAACTAAAAAGTTTCAGCATGAAAATATTTTCAAAAACAAGTATGATGAGTTTACTTATTGATGGGAAAATATAACTGGAAGTATCTATCAGACTAAAATGCTTGTCTTCTACAGTCTATGGAAATTGGTTTCTTTTCCATTTCTAGTCTGTATGGAAATAGAAGGGACAGAAAATTCAACCAAATTTATTTTATAACATTTTATTTTGAAATAAATTTCAAAATTACAGAAAAGTTGCAAAAATAGTACAAAGAACTCACACATTCCCTTCACCCTGTATTTTTCCTTTCACTCTGTATATTACTTGTACCTGTGTAACAATCCCAAAGCTTAGTGGCTTAACTAAAGTACATTTTCTCTTACATATTAATAGTTTCTGAGAGTTAGTATTCCAGGAGTGGCTAAGCTGTGTGGTCCTAGCTCAGGGTCACTCATGAAGTGTGGTCAGGATGTTTGTTGGCAGAGGTTGCAGTCAGCTAAAGGCTTGGTAAGGAGTGGAGGATCCACTTCTGAAATGACTCATTCACTTGGGTTTTGGTAGGAGGCTACAATTCCTGGACAACAGAATCTCTCCATAGGCTGCTTCAATATCCTCAAGACATGGCAGCTGACTTTCCCGGGCTCTGGGCCCCAAAATGAATGAAAAAGAGAGCTTGCAGGAAGATGCAGTGCCTTTTATGACCTAGGCTCTGAAGTCAATACTGTCACTCTGCTTTAATTTATCAAATGGAAAAGTCACTAAAACCAGCCCACACTCAAGGGGAGGAAAATTAAATTCCGTATCTTCCAGAGAGGAACACCTTTGCATTTGTGAACATATCTTAAAAGCACCATACCCAGCTTCACTATTTTTTAACATTTTGCTTTGTCCCTCTCTACCCCTCACCTATATACACACTCCGGCATATACATATTATTTCCTAACCATTTAAAGGTAGGTAGCGTGCATTGTACTCCTTCACTTATTTCTTAAGAAAAAGGATATTGTTATACAACACAGTAATCAAAAATTAACATTGTGACAGCAGTTTAAATCTACAGTCCATATTCCACTTGTGTCAACTGTCCTTTCTAGCAAATTTCCCATCAAATTTATTTTTAGATAATTTAGTAGAAAGGTAGTGGCCTATGACAAAGGTCATGTAAGTTTTAACTGGCAGGGAATACAGAAAAGGTCCTGAGACGAGGGAGCTTCTGTAAACAAGCATTGTCCAGTTGAGTCATAGTGCGGCGGGGCCCCTAAACAAAAGACTGTTTCTGAAAAACCATCTTTACCTCTTAGGTTACCCGCTATTTCTGGAAAATGGTTCCTCTTTACTGTTCCCTTCAGTTCCCCTCCTGGTCAGAGCACAGTTGGAGATCATGCTAACAGTTTAGAACGTCTGGTCGGAACTCCAGTGCAACCATTTATCAGCCGGATTTCCGCGAACGGGAAACAACTTTCTGAAACAGACGCCTTCGTCTGTGAAGAGGGGTACAGTACCTGTCCCTATCGCCCAGAACTGCCGTAAGGACTAAGCGAGCTGTGTGAACCGAAAGCGCAGGGCTTGACAGGCGGCCAGCAGCGCCCGGCGAGCCCGCGGGCTCCCTTCCCCGGCTTCCCCGCGCGCGCGCCGGCCGCGGAGCTCGCGGGCGGGCGGGGCGGCGTCACGTGGGCGGGGCGGGCTCGTCGGCCGATCGCACGATGTGACGCGCCGCCGGAGGCAGGCCGGGCCCTCAAGATGGCGGCGGGCGCCCCGAGCGGCTCGGCCCGGCGGTAGTGGCGGGACGGCACTAGCCGCTGGGGCCGGCCGCCCCGGGAGTGGCTGCAGCAGCGCCAGGAAACGAGGATGGTAAAATGACCCAGGGGAAGAAGAAGAAACGGGCCGCGAACCGCAGTATCATGCTGGCCAAGAAGATCATCATTAAGGACGGAGGCACGGTGAGCTGGGGTTCCGCGCCGGCGAGTGCTCCTTGGGGCCCCCATCCCACGTCTTTCTGTCCCCGACGCTGTCGCCCCCGCCCACCCCCACCCTGTCTGCCGTGCCGGCGTCTCGGGCTCCCGGACGCCCGTTCCGCTGCTCCGGGGATTGGCCTCTCCCCAGGCCTCTGGCCTCCGGGGCCCATCCTCGCGTCTCCCGCACCTGCCTCCCTCTGCTCCTGCCGCCCCGGGAGGCCCTGCGGCCTCACGCCCCACGTGCGCCTCCGCCGCGGGGAGCGACGTGCCGGCTCTCCCGCCTGCCGGCCGGCCGGCCCGCCGCCGCCGCAGCCTCGTCTTCGCTGCCAGGCCCTGCGGAGCGCTCGCCGCGGGGCCAGGAGCGAGCCCCGGCTCTCTGTGTGGCTAACGGGATGGCATCTGGCGCCGCGACCCCGCCGCGGCTCGGTAGTACGTTCGCTTTCCCCTTCCACGCCGCTCTGCGTCGGTGCTCCTGCCTTAGCTGCGTACTGTGCCGTAGAGCTGGCCGGGAGGTGCGCTTTCCTCCCCGCCGCCCGGCGTCGCGGGCCGCACGGTAGACACCTGGGGCCTACAGCCGGCTAGTTTTCAAAGAACAGTCGTCACCTTGTGCAGTAAGATCAAAACTACTACTAGAATTGATCACGGCCTAAGGATTAGAAGAAGATGCTTTGAAAGGAAGACAGGTTCAGAACAAGAAAAAAAAAAATGTTTGCTTTTTAGAAACAGTTGTCATCACAACTTTATGCGCTGTGTTGTAGTTAACCAGCAGGGGACATAGGATTTTTAATTGAAAAAGAAAAAAAAAAAAAAAACCCTCACTTACACTTTTTAATGCTAAGATTCCCCGTTGCTACCCTCTCTGATCTTTGTTGCACCCTTGGATGTCACGTTCTGAAATAGAATGAAAAGGTGAAATACATGTTTCACTTTCCTGAGATGTGTGCAGAAATGGTTCCTTTAATTCCATTTCTGTTTATGTTTTATTGGAACCCTGATCAACTGCTAGCACAGCACTCAGTATGTAAGTAGGCCAGCACTGAAGATTTGCTGAATTCACTTGAAATACATGACAACTTTCTTCTGACATTTCAGAACACGGCCCAGGCAATATGCTTAAATTTAAATAACTTGGGACATATGTAATGATTTCAGAGTATATTTTCATGTAATCAAATTTATTAGATGTCATAACTTTGAAGTTTGTTGAAAAAAGAAACTTCAAAATTTCTCTGATCCTTTTTATTGTGCTTGATTAATTAAAACATTACTTTGATGAAATCAGTTATGAATAGTCATAGCTTTTGATGGAGTTGGTAAGAGCTATGTGGGAGAAAAATACTGTTGCCTTTGTCAACCTTTAGAGAATATTTTAAATTCTTCATAAAAATCTACAAAATAGAGGCAGTGGAGGATTATATTTTTATAAGATCAAGTGATTTTTAAGATCAGTATTCTTTGCAAAAGAAAAGAATGGAAACTGTGATAAACACTCTTACATTTTCCTTCCAGTCTTACTACCTCTCTGGAGTTTTGTTTGATTTACTTTACAGCAGGTGAGCATGGGGGTATTATCATTTCTCATCTTTATACACTTAATGTTTCACTTTCCATTCTAAGCACTGGACACTCTTAGAATAGGAGCTTTGTTTTGCATCTTTGAATGCCACAGGACTTAGTATGTGAATTTTAAAGTGATAAAAACACTTTTATTTTGTAATAGCACATTCCTAGATTATTATAATTTTTATTTTTATACATAGGGGATATATTTCAATAAATGTTGGAAATTTTTTGCAGTACTTGTATTTTAATCTATTCCAGCCTTAAATGAAAAAAGTATAACTGTTACAGTCATAGAAATGATTTTAAAATGGCATTTGCTTTTCTGCCTCTCTGCTTACACTAGGTCAGACTGTTAGGAACATTTTTTAAGAAAGGGGAAAAAATTGCCATTTGATATTCTGTTCTTATATTTTTTAAAAAAAAATTCATTGTATCATATAGAATGTTTTGGAGCTATTGCTATTGTCATTACAGTTTCAGAGATTTTAGAAAGTTCCACCAGTGGGTAGATTTATTGAGAGTCAGGTGTCTGAGGCTTATGGTCATACATGACAGGCTTTGAGCACTATTTCACATACCTGATCAGTGGTACCGATCTGAACCCCTTCTGTTTTCTTTCTCCTGTTCAACAATGTTAACAAAATTCTTTCCCATTGTCCTTCTGCTGATGACATATTTGTAGGCCTGTTCAGCCAATTTTAAAATTTATAAACAGAATAGTGAGTTGTTAATGATTTGTCTAAAAAATTAGAGCAGATTTATAGTGTTTAATAGTTGAAGCAGTGAAGTGAATCCTCCTAAGTGAACCAGGTTAATCATAAGTTACTGGCATTTTTTTCCTTGAAATTGTATTTCAGTTGGCTCTGAAGCCAAGATAAGGGTAATATGCTGCCTATTTGAGTAGTATGCAATTAAGGTAAATTACATTAAGGTGTGTGATTCTGATCAGGCATTCTTAACCTGGGCCTGTTCACCCTGAAGTTTTTGCAAAATTTTCTTTGACTATACATTTTTCTTGGGAGATTCCCCAAAGCGTCCATTCTTCGCAAAAGTTTAAGAGTAGTTGTTGTGTTTGAAAACAGCATAAGTAGCGAAAGAATAAGTTCCACAGGTTATATTCAGTAAATATTTATTTAATCATACATATACTATATACCATTTCACTGATGAAAGTAATCATGACTTTGGTGGATTCACTTTTGAAGCATCCATACTGTAGATATTCAGTTTTTAGTTATAAGTTTTAATGTGTATAACTAACATTTTGATGTATTTTAGTATAGACTACATAAGACCACTGAATTAAAAATGCATTCTGACATTTTGGAATACTAAAATTTTGTTTTGGTCTGTTAAATCTTAACCATGTATTGTTTCCAAGTTGTTTATAAGCATTCCAGTTAGAGGCTAAGAGCCAAAGAGTTATTTACATTGTTCAAATTGAATTTTCCTTGTGATTTTTAAAATTTGCTTTTTTTAAATAGGATCTTTATTGTGTGAATACAGTTGTGGGACTGCATCTCTGACAAAGTGGAAAATGTATGGTTCTTTCACAGTGAATTGGTAAAATGACTTTAAAAATTTGATAGAAAGCAAGGCATGTGTGAATTGCTTTGTTGGGTGTACCTGGAAAAAGAAGACTTAATATATCATTTCCAAAGGGAAATACATATGCCCAGAAAAGCAGAGCATCAGATGTTTTTTTTCTTGGTATCTCTGATTTTAAATAGAGCAAATAGGAGTCAGCAACAACTCTTTACCTACAAGGATGGCTGAAGTAGTGGCAGGATAGGCTCTCAGGGGTATAAGGCCTCTATGGACCCAGAAAGCTATTAAATAACTTATAGTCACTAGCATACAAGCTCTGAGGGGACCCTGTGATGCTTTTCAAAAAGCAGCCAACGCCTAGAAACATCAGGGTGTATATACTCTCTTTGGTAGGTATGTTGTAGGCAGTGCCATGAATGGCTTTAACTCCTTACCTCCATGGATCAACGTTTGCTTTAGGTTGTGTTTACAGATAAATTAGTAAGCAATTTTCTCAGATTAATTACCGTATATATCCAGTTCATTCTGATACATGGGAAGACCTGCTTCCCAATATTAATCATACCATTTGCAGAAATTCCCTTATTCCTTTGCAGCTACCAAAAGTTTAAAGTTTAAGTAAAAAGAATAGCTTTTTCTACCAGCATTCTGACAAGTATATATGATTTAAATTTTTTATTTATTTAAAAGCTCAAGTTGTCTTTTAGCACTATTTTGAATTAGAAATCTCAAAGAAACAGTTGATGATTTCAGCTGGGGTACATCAAGATCCCTGAAATAGGTTTTGTCTGTTTGATGACCAGGTGTTATAGCCTATTCTTCATAAAGGGTTGACTTTGTTGATCATGTATAAAAACAGTTATAAATTCTATCATATGAAATATTTTCCCTTAGGGAGTCTTTTTTTAAAACAAGGAATGATAGATAATATGTATTTATCATTTAGCTATATAAATGGAGTAATTAGAGATCACACCAGTCCTGATTTCAGGACAGACTGTTAGTGACAGTTTGATTTTTGAGTTAGTGGTGGTTTTTAAATTTTTAATTTAATTTTATCTTTTTAGTGAATTCAATTTTTAGTCATTTGAAACAGTGTAATTTTGATGACTTAACTTGATTTAACAACCACATCTTTTCCTGCTAAGGAAGATAGATTATATTGTCTTGTTGCTTATCTTTTCAAAATTTACCACAAAGCAATATAATCTCAAACTCTAACACCCATCCCTGCTTTAAGAATAAAACTTAATCTTGATAAGCTCCTGTGAAGAGTTTTTTTTGTTTGTTTTTTTGTTTTGAGACAGAGTCTCGCTTTGTTGCCCAGGCTAGAGTGAGTGCCATGGCGTCAGCCTAGCTCACAGCAATCGAAAACTCCTGGGCTCAAGCAGTCCTCCTGCCTCAGCCTCCCGAGTAGCTGGGACTACAGGCATGCACCACCAGGCCTGGCTAATTTTTTCTGTATACATATTAGTTGGCCAATTAATTTCTTTCTATTTATGGTAGAGACGGGGTCTCACTCTTGCTCAGGTTGGTTTAGAACTCCTGAGCTCAAACAATCCGCCTGCCTCAGTCTCCCAGAGAGCTAGGATTACAGGCGTGAACCACCGCGCCTGGCCTTTGATGAGTATTTTTAAGAAGTATCTTTCATTCTATTTAACCAATACTGCTTTACTTTGTGATGATGCACAGATACTGAATATCTCTCACTTTAAAATTGATCCATAACATGTAAGATAATTTTTAAATATCAATGCAAATTAAGCCAATGTGACTTAATTAGCATAATGGTGTCACTATATGTTTATGGTGATTCATATTTTCAGAAAGTTGAGGGTTGGTTTCCTTTTTGCTTTACAAATGTAGTAAACTCTGCCATGTTTGATTAAAGTCAGAGAAAACAAGAAAAAACACCACGATACCAGATACTAGTAGTAAAGCCTTACAGCCATACCATAATGTGTCAGGATCTCATTAAAGCAGCTTTGTAATTACAGTATTTTGCATAGTAACTTTTTTTTTGTCCCTCCCTGAAAAGCTCAAATTCTTTGATGCCTACAACGAAGTATCTTTTTTTCTGTGTAAGACTTTTACATTAAATTATTTTAGTTAGCTTAGCTGTATACTGTTAAGAGGAAATGCATTTTTTATGAAGATGTATTTTACTCTCATTCTTGATTGATAACTTGTCAGAATATTAAATTCTAAGTTTAGAATTATTTTCCTTCATACTTTATTTTACTTGTCATGTTTATTTTCTTAACTTTTTGAGACTTCACAACTACAGAAAAGTTGCAAGAATAGCACAATGAATATTCATTTGCACATCATATAGATTCATAATTTACCAGTTGTTAACATTTTGCTACATTTGCTTTTACTTTCTCTATGTACATATACTCACATTTTTTCCTCTGAACCATCTGAACATTAGTTGTAGACATCATGACAGTTTATCCCTAAAATACTTAGATATGACACCCAAGAATAAGAGTATTTTCCCTTATAACCACAAGACAATCACCACAATCAGAAAATTTAATATTAACATAACACTAATTTGCAATATATAGTCTACAGTCACATTCTCCCAATCGCCCCTATAACATCCTTTGTCGTTTTTTGGTTTCGTTTTGGTTTTTTTTTTTGATGCAGGGTTTAATCATTATGCTTAGTTATCATTTTTCTTCAGCCTCTTTTTAGTCTAGAATAGCTGTTTTGGTTTTTTTTTTTAATGGTCTTGACATTTTTGAAGAGTCTAAGCCAGTTGTTTTACAGAATGACTCTGTTTGGTTTATTCTCATTGTTTTCTCACAAGATAGCATGCTAATTAATAAATAGAATTATAATGCCCAGTTACTCTTAGAATAACTTCTTCCTCTTGGCCAACAATCCACATAAGCTCCTGGTTCACTGATATCCCTTACATACCAGGCATTGTGCTATGGATTAGGATGCTGTAATGGAGAAGACTTGATCCCTGTACTTAAGAGAGTGATAGTCTGTGGTAGTGTATGCAATAGGTAAGATTTGGTCTCTGCAGTTGCTTAGATTGGACTCTCCCTCATCTCTTATTTGCTGTATCGGACTGTGAAATGGACATAATAGTATTTATCTTGAAAGGTTGTTAGAAAGAGTAAGTTAGATTATGAATGAAAAGCATCATAAATCTTCAGTAATATTCTTTTATTGTTATTTTAATCTAGTGTCTGTATAATCAATCCATGTGTTGAACAGTGTAGTGAACAGTGGGGTATCAAAGTACAGAAGAGGGAATTAATAAGGAAGTTGCAAGTTTAATTAATGTACTGTGTTTAAGTATAGTAACTATTATACTGAATATTATGGTAATAGGTAGAAGAGACTTGTAGAATAATTCATTTCAGTTCTACAAACATCTGTTAAGCACCTTTGTGCTATGCATGTGCCAGATGATCCAGATCATAGAAGAATAAAGCACAGGGCTGCCTCAAGGAGCATGAGCTTGAAAAAGGTAAGTTTAGGCCAAATAAAATAAGTACCTTACATAGCTAAATTTTATAAAAGTTGTTCAATGTAACAGAGTAAAATAATAAATAAGTAGATGTTTAGAGGCCCGGCCAAAAGCCTAGGTGATGAAACTATGGTCTGTTACCAGTAGAAAGTATGATTTGGAAATTTGGTGATTAGATTGAGGGGTGGAATTGGGGGATAAAGGAGATGGCCCCTGATTTCTGAGGTTAAAGTTAGAGATGACTACCATGGAACCATCTCTTATGCCTTCATAAGAGAGAAATTATTCAGCCGAATGGACTTCTGGCATAGTAGTTATTATAGTTTTGGGTGGCATGTCTTGGCATTAGTGGTTGGGTATGTGTTAGTTTAGGTTCAGTTTTGTCTCCCTGAGAAGTTTTCACTTTGTACCCCTTGCAGTTTTCTTGAGCCATCCTCAAATATCATTTGTTGATAAGATCTCTTTATGATCTGAGCTCTCTACTCTAGACACTGTAAACTACTAACTGGTCAAATATTTTCATGTCTTCTTATCCATTACCTCTCCCCTCTGGTTTTTCTGCCTAGTCCATGATCAAATATTCCCAGACTGTCCTGAAATTTTGCTTATGGGTGGGTATTCCATTACAACCCCCAGCGCTTGTGTCAAAGTCCTACCTAGAAGTTTTCTTAATTCCAAATCAGTAAAATATTTTTTAATTTTATAGAGATGTTGTATTGCTTTTGAATTCTTTAAAATAGAAGAGATGAATGTGGATAAAATACTGCTCTCAAAATAACCAATACTTCAGAACAAGCAAATATCCTCCCTCCCTGCTTTTCTTTAAAATAATAATATGTTTTCCTACCAATTCTGGGAAATTTGATAGAATGATTCAGGAGGGACAAGTATATGCAGCCTACCTATCTTTCGCCGTTCTAGTTTTACCTAGTTTTTCTCCTAAATAAACAACACATTTTTCTCTAAAAGTACAAGCATGCTTATTAGGAAGGATTTAGGAAATTTAGAACAGTATAGTAAACAGATTTTTTTTTGTTGTTTTTCATAGTCGAAATTACCCTACATATATAATTTTATTTCATACTTTGATATTCTTAAAATTTAACATTGCCGTAAGCATTTTTACCTGTCATTATAAATCTATAAATAATTTGGGGCTGTGTATTATTCTGATTTACATACTGTGATTTGATTATGGGGTATGTAACAAAAAGTTGAACATTTAGTTTTCTGGTTTTCCTACTATAATTTAATTGATGCTGCCATGAATATCTTTGTGGGAGAGTTTTTTCTGAATGTTTATTTCTATAGGATAGTATGTTATTAAATATTTTAAAAATTATTAGTGTATGTCCTTTATATTTTTTATCATGTCTTAGTGCTTTTGTATTGGTTTTTATGAATGCCTCACCTGGCTAAGATAGTAATCTTTTGTTATTTCTTGCATAATCTTCCTCAATTTGTTTGCCTTTTAAATTCAGCTGATGTTGTGCATGTTTTTCTTAAACCAGTATGCTTTCTCCATTCCTTACTGTCTAGTCAACCAACCCAGAAACTGAAATCTTATTTCTTCATTGCTGATCTTCCCTTCCCCTCTGCTATATCTGGTCAACCACTGAGTCCTGTTGCTTCTGCCTCCTAAATGTTTTTCATATCCATTTGCTTTACTGCATTCTTACTGCCACCATCTTATTCAGTTGTTGTTTCCTCTAACCTGGGTTTCTGCAACAACCAGCCTTCTGGTTTTTCTGATTCCCTTCCAACCTGTTTGCCACATGACGGTGAAAGTTGTTATTCTAGAAAGGCAGTCCTGTGATGTGATTTACTGTGGCTTAAAATGTTTCAGTGTTTTTCTGCTGCCTTAGGTTAAAGGCCTTAATGTGACTTAAAAGACCTTTTTCGAGTTAGCTCTCCAACTTCACCTCTCCTAACCTCTCAGCCTCAACTATTGCTGCTTTTCTCCTTAGGTATCAGATACTGAAATAAGCTGTAATGTCTCCTGTTTTCTGGCCTTCACATACCATGTTCTCTTTACCTCAAATACTCTTGGTCATCATATCTCCCCTCACTTCCCACCCCATCCCATACACACCAGACAATCCTGACACCTTTCCCACTGGACTGTGAGGTGTTAGCTTAGATGATACTGCCTTTCTCCTGAGAAGCCTCCTCTGACATTCCTCTTGACTGACTAAGTGTGCTTCATTTAAACATACAGCCACTTTTAACACATTATTTTCTACTATCCTTTTTGTTCTGTGTGTATATTACGTATTTTTAATATAATTACCATCTTTTTATCAGCATTTCCCAAACTTTTTCCCACAGAACTCAAGTGCCCATGAGATACTATCTGTTGTGTAAAAGGATTCCACGTCCGAGGTTGAAGAACAGTGCACACTGTATTTTCTTGGAGATTTGTAGTATAAGTTAGCATGTTAAAGGCCCTGAGAAGTTCTACCAAGCCTTCTACTTGCTGCTGTGTATATGTGGTGGTAAACAAAATACGTTTGGAGCTTACCAAATCCTATGGCCATTTTTTGATCTGATCTTACTATTCTTGTTTCATTTGGTACTTACTGGTCATCACCCCTTTCTTCCTAAAGCTACTCCTTTATCATCTGTAACACCGTAGTCTCTTGATTCTCCTAATATTTTTCTCATTTTTCTTTCTTTATCTTCCTCATGGGTTCCTTTTCCTTTGCCTACCACTAAAATGTTGGCATTCCTTGGGGTTCTGTCTTAGCCCACTGTTTTTTACACTTTATCCTCGCCTAAAAATTTCATCCACTCTGGTAGTTTCAAACATCACATTTGCTGCTGACTAATTGTTTTAATAAGGGCTGAAAGACAACAGAAATGTTATAAGTAAAGAGGATAATCTCATAGATAAGACCTGAAGTAAATCTGAGCCTCGTGGGAGAAAAAGTATTGGGAAACCACCAACTTCTGCTCCTAGACAATCAAGCTAAAAATCTGGAATTCATTCCTGACTCTCCCTCCCACTATTTATCAAGTTCTGCCATCTTCAAATTCTGAATACTTACATCCATTCCCTCCCCCCGAGTCCGTTGACTCCACTATTGCGTGCCCTCATCCTCTCGTTTGAGCTGATTCAAATAGCCTTCTTTTGCATGTACTTTGCTCCCCAGTTCTATCCTTTAGGAAATCACCAGTGATATATTGAAAAATGCAGGTCTGATCAGATCATTCTCTTGCTTGAAACCCTTCAGTGGTTTCCTATGTCTCCAAAGAAAACATGAGAATTTCCTTAATAAAGTATAGAGGCTACCTCTTCTGCCTCCCTCTCCTTATTTTCCAGCAGCTTTAGATGGTTATGGCCCTTGTCTACTTCATTCTGGTTTTCTCCAAAGTGACTATCAATGCCACTTTTTTTTCTTTCAGTACTCTTCTCCTGCTTGCTAATCTGTGCATATCTCTTTTATTACATGAACATATAAGCAGATGCTTATAATGAGGTTTCTTCCTCTCTAGACTGTAAACTCCTTGTCATCAGGTGTCCGTCTTAACTGTTTTTGTAATTCTGGAACCTTTGGTACACAGTAGGTGCTCTGTACATGTTTTTTGAACGAATGAGATCTTATACAAATTTATTTCCAGCAGTGGTCCTTCAACCTTGAGTTCTACCCCAGGGGTTTTCAAGTACCTGAATTCTATAGGTTGGCAGAGACCACTATTATTTTAAATGATGATGATGCATTGTGACAATACTAAAAATGACGCAGCATTGTTTTCAGCATATAGAGAAATCCAAAAACTTAATATTTTTGCATAAGGCTGTTGAATATTCTTTTAAACTTAGGTATGACATTGTAATTTGTATTTGTTTGCATGCAAATCTGGATCTTAAATGTTTAAGTTGATTGATGAGGCCAAATAACAGTAGTTTAGACGTTTGTCTAGAAAATCTTGTCTTATCATACAAACATTTTAGTGGAGACTAAATTGATATTATAGGTTATTTGTTTTTCCATCAATTTCGTATTGCTCTTTAAGATATGAAACTTAACAACTGAAGTAATTCTTACAACATATCTAGCTGCAGTATAAGATGAACTTAGTTTTGCACTTTCTTTTCTTGTGTACATGAAATCCCAAACCACTTACATACTACTTTGGGGACTGTTCAGCTTTTGAGCCATGTTGATACTTGTTATTTTTGCTGCTTGCTTCATTTATTTTTTGAGTTAGTGCAGTAGTCTCCTAACTGCTACACCTTTGCCAGAAAAATCTTTCTTAAAACTTTCATATAATCATGTGAGTTTTACTTAAAATCCTGTAGTGGCTCCCATTGCTTTCAGAACTTAGACTCCTTAGCTAGTCGTTGAGTATCTCTAGCTCATCTTTCAATACACCCCAACATGCTGCCCATTCTCTAATTGTACTGAACTACATACATGAATCCCATAATGCCTCATGCTCTCAGCCTCTGAACCTTTGTGCAGGCTGAGCAGTCCTTCCCACCCTCTACCCTCACCCATCTAACTCTTATATCTTTTCAACCTTTCTCCTGGAAGTCCGATATTACCAGCACCGCCATACACAGTATGTTCCCATTGCACACTGTGCTTACAGAAATGAATTTAGTTGTTTTCTTGTCCGTCCCTGTCATTGAGCACAGGGACAGTCTGTGCAGATGTTTGACATGGTGCCCAGTACATATATGTTCTTAATAAATATTTATTGACTGTTGCCATCGTTGTTATTAATTCTGGAATGTACTCTTAACTTTTTAAAAAATCTGTTTTATAGCCTCAAGGAATAGGTTCTCCTAGTGTTTATCATGCGGTTATCGTCATCTTTTTGGAGTTTTTTGCTTGGGGATTATTGACAGCACCCACCTTGGTGGTAAGTAATCTTTTAACTTATTTATCACTGACTCTAAAGTCTCTTTTTCTTTAGTTTTGAAGGAAAAAATGGCCCCTTTTCCTTTCCATGGTTAATTCTCCCACCAAAATTTTCAGCCCTTCCGTACTCCTGTATTTTATTGCTTGAGTTGTCTTTTCCAACCTTCTCCTTTGCTTTTTTGGAAGGGTGGAGGGTGTGTAATTGGACATATTCAGGCACAGGCTCATCACCACTCTGTTTGGATAGAGTGGAAGGGATTCTACTGACAGGTTTGGGAAAGATGATCTCTGTGACCTGCATGACTCAACATAATTATCTTGAGACTCATTTATGCAGTTGCATTTTCTAAATACAAGTTTCTTTTCATTTGGGCTGAGGATTGAAAGGTAACCATCTAGAAGAGTTATTCTTTCATAGGTCTAAACTGATTTTACCCAAATTTCCCCAGATTTAAAATGTTAGAAAAGACCTCCCTGCCAGACAGCTCAACTCAGGCGATAGTTGGTTCTCCCCTACTATTACAGATAAAGAGAATGGAGTGAGGGAAGGAGTATCTATGGTACAAATCTATACTATCTTGAAAGGAATAATTAGGATAAATGTATAGCTTACCAAATCCTAGAAGGATAGAATTTTAAAATGATATACTATCTTAGATTTTCATGAGATTGTTCATTGTTATACAAAACTTTTTATAAAAAGGCTATTTATAGAAAAATTGGATGATCACATAAGTAAGGTGAACTAGTTTAAGAACATTTACAATCCATATTTCTTGGCATATTTATTTACAGATGCATAGTCATTACTACATCTACATAAAATACTGACGTTTAACAGTTATTTTGAATATAGAGGGGATAAGCATAAGCATTGCTATAACAAGATGCAAGATAAAAGAAAATCTTCAGACAAATCCAATTTTTTTAATAATAAAGCAGGTTTTGCCAGTTAGAATAGCTCCCTGAATAACTGACATATATTACAAGTTGTAAGAATGCCAATTTGAATGTTCCTTTTGAAATCCTTTTCTTTTTAAGAAGTGTAACTTATTTACCTATAATGGATTATCAGTTTTACATAAATGGATTTTCAAATAATTGAAATGTGGACTTTTAAAATAGCATACTTTTTTTTTAACTTACTAATTTCTGATGGAAATCTTTCAAAAGTTAATTTACATATTTCCTGTCTTCATAATCCAAGTACAGTGATTTGGAACTTCCTCCAATGATGCAAGTTCATTATGACATTTGTAACTTCATTATATTGTAATAATCTGTTGTTAAGGGCTACTGAGGTGCTGTAATGACTTGTGGTCTCATGACTTTATATTATCTTTCCTAATGCTCCAGTGTGTTTAGAATCTACTGCCAGTTTAACACATAAATCTGTCTGGTGGATCATCACTCCAATGATTTAAAGTGCTTGAGCTTTGTAATAGTAAACAGTCCATATGTATTTACATTATTATGGGCCCAGGTACAGTCCTAAGCACTTTAAATATATTATCATTTAATCCTCATAACGACCTTGTGAGATATTAGCCTCATGATACAGATGAGGAAATTGAGGCTTGGTAAAGTTAAGAAATTGATTGCTACTATGATAGTAAACTGCAGTGTTGATATCTGCTTGATTCTGTTGCTCAGTCTTTTAGTGAGTAGCTCATACCCACGTTTTAGATAGTTGAGGTTTTTGGGCAGCCCAACCACTAGCTAAGTAGGGGAGTTAAAATGTGAGTAAGCTGTTAGCAAGCTGTCAGAAAAGCTTTCTGTGATGTTTCCATAATTTGTCATCATAATTTAAAATTGGTTTACATTTTTAGATATGTCAACTTTTTGTGCAACTTTGGTGCAGTTTTTTTTCCTCCTAGTTGAACAAAGGGAGACTATCTTCTTTAAGAACAAAGAAGGAAACTACTTATTGAGGCAGAAAGTCTTTATTCATTTTTTGTAAACATAGAAAACAGACTTTGTGCTTAGTGTATTCTTAATTATTTTTAATAAAAAATGGACAGTATTTTTAATTTTTCTTTTTTTCACTTTTTAATATACAGGTGCTGGCCGGGCGCGGTAGCTCACGCCTGTAATCCTAGTTCTCTGGGAGGCCGAGGTGGGCGGATCATTTGAGCTCAGGAGTTCGAGACCAGCCTGAGCAAGAGCGAGACCCCATCTCTACTATAAACAGAAAGAAATTAATTGGCTAACTAATTTATATAGAAAAAAATTAGCCGGGCATGGTGGCGCATGCCTGTAGTCCCAGTTGCTTGGGAGGCTGAGGCAGCAGGATTGCTTGAGCCCAGGAGTTTGAGGTTGCTGTGAGCTAGGCTGACGCCACGGCACTCACTCTAGCCTGGGCAATAAAGTGAGACTCTGTCTCAAAACAAAACAAAACAAAAATATACAAGTGCTCCTTGACTTACGATGGGGGTTAAGTCCAGAACCCATCGTGAGTTGAAAATATGTTTAAATTGAAACTACATTAATACACCCAACTACCAAACATCATATCTTAGCCTAGTCTGCCTTAAATGTGCTCAGAAGGCTTACATTGGCCTACCATTGGGCAGAGTCATCCAATAACACAGCACACTGTGGAATATTGGTTGTTTACCTTCATGATCCCGTGGGTGCCTGGGAGTTGCTACTCGCTGCCTAGCATAACAAGAAAGTATTGTGTTTACTGTAGAGTGTCTTTTTCCAAGTGCCCATCGATAACATGAGCAGATTAATAAAATGTGGTATATGTATACCATGGAGTACTACTCAGCCACAAAAAACAATGGTGAACTAATACCTCCTGTATTATCCTGGATGGAGTGGGAACCCATTCTTCGAAGAGAAATGTCACAAGAATGGAAAAACAGGCACCACGTGTACTCACCATTAAACTAGCACTAACTGATCAACACTTATGTGCACATATGAAAGTAACATTCATTGGGTGTCAGGTGGAAGAGGAGAGGAGGGCATGGGTAAATTCACACCTAATGAGTGTGGTGCCCACTTTCTGGGGGATGGGCATGCTTGTAGCTCTGACTCAGGCAGTGCAAAGGCAATATGTGTAACCAAAGTGTTTGTACCCCCATGATATTCTGAAATTTAAAAAAGGCATTGTACATATCAGTAGCCCAGGAAAAGATCAAAATTCAAAATCTGAAGTATGCTTTCTATTGAATAGGTTTTATACCACTGTAAAGTCAAAAATTTTATGTCAAATCATTGTAAGTCAGGGACCATCTGTACTGAATTCTTTTTTATTTTTATTTTTATTTTTTTGAGACAGAGTCTCACTTTATTGCCCGGCTAGAGTGAGTGCCATGGCGTCAGCCTAGCTCACAGCAACCTCAAACTCCTGGGCTCAAGCAATCCTGCTGCCTCCGCCTCCCAAGTAGCTGGGACTACAGGCATGTGCCACCATGCCCGGCTAATTTTTTTTTTCTATATATATTAGTTGGCCAATTAATTTCTTTCTATTTATAGTAGAGATGAGGTCTCGCTCTTGCTCAGGCTGGTCTTGAACTCCTGAGCTCAAAGGATCCGCCCACCTCGGCCTCCCAGAGAGCTAGGATTACAGGCTTGAGCCACCGCGCCCGGCCTGTACTGAATTCTGATTAGGAAAATGAAAGGTCCTAATTTGTGGGTACTTAATAAAGTTTTTTGGAGTTTTTATTTTTTTGGCTAGCATGACTACATATCTTAGAATAACTGCTGAGGGTGGGAGGGGGGAGGAGGAGATGGGTATATACAACCACGAGTAAGATGTGCAACATTTAGGGGATGGACACACTTGAAGCTCTTACTCAAGGGGGGAGGGAGGCATGGGCAATGTATGTAACCTTAACAGTTGTACCCCCATAATACGCTAAAATAAAAAACAAAAAGAATAACTGCTATGATATCTTTCCCAATTATGTTTACAGCAAGACTTTGTTTTTCTGTGATTGTTATAACAGTTACTTTTACTCCCATGTTTGATCTTTATACATGAATTTTAAAATGGCAAAATGATGTTATTGTTTCTAGGGAGAATTATCTGTAATATTTTCCATAATTCTTTACCTTTTTTGTTTTTTACTGATTATATTTTTTAAATCAAGCATCTTCTCAGAAAAAAAGTTTGAATATTAGTGATTTTTTTAAAAGATTTTTTAAATGATTTTTTAATCCAATGATTTTTAACCAGAAGTGAATATCAGTGAGGGCTGGGAGTTTTTCAAAATACCTGGGCCTTACAGCTGTCTTGCTAAAATCGGAATCTCAAGGATGAGGCCTAGGTATATGTTTTTTTTTTTTAGAATTGATTCTGTTATATATTTAGTATACATCACGAAGAACAAGATATTAATTCAACATGGGGTTTTAAAGAAGGTTTTGCTCATTTTGAGGCTTTTGCCTGCAAATTTTGTTTCTTGTTGTTGCTTCTGTGTTAGTCTTCTTTGTCTTTGACCCACACTCCTTACCTCTCTCCCTCAGTGTTGGAGTGTGTGGACAGATGGATTTTGGGGTAAAAGAAGGCACCAAGAGATAACACTTTGCTCTCAAAGTCTGTTAACCTTTAAACATTCATATCTGTCTTATGTATT
The DNA here is from genome assembly GCA_008750895.1 of Mirza zaza. Lineage (NCBI taxonomy): Eukaryota > Metazoa > Chordata > Mammalia > Primates > Cheirogaleidae > Mirza > Mirza zaza. The sequence continues at coordinate 17,100 of VSMD01102805.1, read as the reverse complement.
TTGAAACTGATTATAAATGGTGCCTTAAGAGTTATAGCTTTTAATATTCATTTAAAAAGGAAAAATAAGGATAAAGATATAATTCAACTTATTTATATTTTAAGTCAGTATCTCTCTTTTCCCATACATACCTCTCAAAAATTGTATTATAGTTTGTTTCAGCATTTCAAATTTCAGAGGTATTCTTTAAATTAATTAATTTAATGATCAATTTTATTTTCTTTTTCTTTTTTTTTTAGGCCATGCTGTATATATTGATCAATTTTAGACATCAATTATAATGAATGGTTTTATATTTATGATAGCCTTCATTTCTTAATTTTTAAAACTAATGTGATATTTTTAAGAATTTTTTTTTGACTTCATATGGTTGCAGTTATCTTTCAATTTTAAGCTCTCATAGAACACAGTCAAAGAGCAAAGGCTTTGTTCTTTGTGGAGGACCTGCCCAGGGGAAGATAGTGAAGCCTTCAGCAACAAGGGGATTTAAGTTATTTAAGGACCAAAGTCTAACACTTTTGAGAGGTTATGAATATATGGTTGGTCATAGTGTTCAACCAGTGATCATCCATTGCTTAAATAGCATATTAGCTAGCTAAAGACAATTAATGACAGTAGGTATTAGGATCTGTAATCCTAAGGAGTGGGTTTACTCTTTTGACAGCCCTATGGTTCTGAAAATATCAGGCCAGTGTTTGATAGGTACACTGTCCATGTTATGGAACACTCAATCCTCTAGCATCTCTTCTACCTAACTGGTTTTGTATCTTTGCTACAGAAACAGTCCCAAAGCATTTAAAGTTCTTAAATTTTTTAAGATCCATAAAATTTCTTGGAAAATGTTACATTCTTTCTTATTTAATTCCAAAGACCAGTGATGAGGGATCCAGACAGATGAAAAATCTTTATAACATTTGACTGACTTCTTATGTTTGTCTCTCTTTTAAAATTTTGTTAGAAGTTATATGGTTCTGAAGGAGAATTGATTGCTTTAGAGAGGAGAGTTTGGTAGCAGAGGAACAATTTGGAAGGTCTGGGGATTGGCTACATAGAGAAGATAAGGGAAACAATCAAAATGGATAGTATGTCATGTATAAAAATATGAATGTTAGAAAGCATAGGAATATCTAAAACATTGATTAGAATGGAAGATAACTTGGCAAAGTGAATCATTATTGATAAGCTTTAGCATATTATAAAGCTTCATGCATTCATTATGTTCTTCATTCTTTTTAACACCAAACCTGTTCTTTTATACCTAGAAAGATTTGGCTTGCCTTAGTCCCTTTGTGATTATTGAAAGACAAGTAGATTTGAGTTGATTGTAAAAGGTTTGGGGATACCAGTTTAAGGAATTTAAATCTTTTCCTTTAGTACAAGGACTGAGAAAGTATGGCTAAAGGACCAAATCCTTCTCACATATTGTTTTTGTAAATAAAATTTTATTGGAACACAGCCATACCCCTTCATTTACATGTCGTCTATGACTGGTTTTGTTCTATAAGGGCAAAGTTAAATATTTGAGATAGAAACTGTATGGCCTGCTAAGTGGAAAAAGCTGAAAATATTTATCTGATCCTCTACAGAAAAAATTTGCAGACCCCTTCTCTAGATTTGTTGTTCTTTATTATAAATAATAACAGGTTTTCTCAGCCTTGACACTATTGACATTTTGGACCAGATAATTATTTGTTGTGGGTGGCTGACCTATAATAGTATGTTGCAGGATGTTTAGCAGCATTCTTGATTCTCTACATATTAGATGTCAGTAGTATTAGATGTCTCTACATATTAGATGTCAGTAGTATCTTCCCTTCTCTTCCCTCTGCAAGTTGTGATAATCAAAAATATCTCTAGCCGTTACCATATATTCCCAGATGTAGGGGGAGCAAAATTGCTGTTATTTGAGAATCACTAATGCAGACAAAATATATGAATATCATAAACATGTAGTTTTTCCCACATTAATGATTTCCTTTGGTAACATTTCATTTCTAATTTTCTTTGTTTTTACATACAGTAAGTAAATTTTTGTTAAATTTCTAGTTATTGACAGAAGAAGAGTGAGTAACTGAAGAAATGGGGGCAATTCTAATCCTTCTAAAGGTGGTTCTTATAAGATGTCAGAAATTACAGTTACTATAGTGTTTCTTCCTATAGAGAAGACTTCCCAGCCTTTCTTCTTGCTACCCACATTGACATTCTCTCTTGTTTTTACTGAGACAGCATTGTATGATGGAAGAAGCATCGATTTCTAAATCAAGCAAGAACTCAATTGCCTCATCTGTAAAGGCAATATTACCTGATTCATAATGTTGGGAGTATATAAAAAACCCCTGACACATGGGCTGTAAAGTAGCTGCTATTTTTTATTTTTCCAATGGCCATTTCCTCCAACTGCCATTTCATTCAGTGGGTTCCCACTGGTTCGCTTGTTGCCCACAGAACAAATTTATGCCATGTGATTTGAGAACAGGCCATGGAAAGGATAGAATATATTGTTACACATTTTCATAGATTGATTGTTTTTTTCTTTCTTTTCTAGATCCACCTTATGGCAACTAAAAATTCCCTATTCCTCCAACCTCCTATCCTAGATACTATACCCATCTGAAATAGAGTTATAAGTCAGTTATATGTGGGAAGAAGCATAGCATAGTGATTAAAAGCATAGGCTTTCAAGACTGACCTCCTGGGTTCAGATTCAGCTTTGCCACTTACTGATAGTGTGATCTTGGACAAGACATTTCACATCTGTGTATCAATTTTCTAATACGGTTGTTATGAGGAATTAAATGAGATAATATATGTAAAGTGTCCAATTTAGTGCCCTATAATATAGTAAATGCTATACAAATCTTTGCTTATTAATATTTACTCATATGCGTGTATAGTGTAATACAAGTCTGAAAATTTAAATGAAATAAAATTAGATTGTATTATAAAGGAATGTTTGAAAATGTCAATGTAGAAATTTTACTAAGACTAAAATGTAGCACGTGATTTCTATTTTGGCTTTTATTCTTTAGGTATTACATGAAACCTTCCCCAAACATACATTTCTGATGAATGGCCTAATTCAAGGAGTAAAGGTAGGTTCAGTTATATAAACACACACATATATATGCATATACACACATAAATACTTATGTATATATAATTCTGCCTGCATATTAAATTAGCTACTTGATTAATCCAGTAGATGGCAGTTTTTATAATTAGATTGAATGTATTTTGAGGATTGCTTTATACTTTTTGGACTTAACTGGGTTTTAAATATGAGTTGACTCAGGTATAGCCAACTATGTATAATAATAAACCACATGATAATAGATTCCCTCTGTTTTATTTTGGCATTCTTAGTCCAGAGATCTACATAAACTAACAATAAGAATATAGATTGAATAGGGGAAAACTATACTAAAATAAAATCATAAATATAAAACTATATCAGTATGGTAAAGTGTTCATTGTTACACAAATTCTTTACTATTGATCTAATTTGACCGACAAATTTTATGAATAGATAATTAACCTATGGATATAAAAATAATTATCATATAATCTTTCTAAAATTGCTGTTGTGGAGTTGTTGTGATTGAGAATTCATGAGAGCATTTCATATTTAATACCCAGCCAGACCCCTGCAGATGATGTAAATTACTGGGGGTATTTTAAAATTATATATAGATTAGAAATATGTTATTTATCTGAAGTTTAGTGATACAATTATTTATGAAACAAATTTGTTTAAAATTCTTCTATGGTAGTAAAGTGATATTTTGGTTCATGAATATATAGTATAAATTTTTTTTTTCATTTAAATTTTTTTAGGGTTTGTTGTCATTCCTCAGTGCCCCACTTATTGGTGCTCTTTCTGATGTTTGGGGCCGAAAATCCTTCTTGCTGCTAACAGTATTTTTCACATGTGCCCCAATTCCTTTAATGAAGATCAGCCCATGGTATGTGCATATTCATATTATAGCAACTAAATTACCAATTTCTATTATTGCTTTCTTAATTCCTTTAATTCTTAATTGCTTTCTTTTTTTTTTTGAGACAGAGTCTCACTTTGTTGCCCAGGCTAGAGTGAGTGCCGTGGCGTCAGCCTAGCTCACAGCAACCTCAAACTCCTGGGCTCAAGCAATCCTGCTGCCTCAGCCTCCCAAGTAGCTGGGACTACAGGCATGTGCCACCATGCCCGGCTAATTTTTTCTATATATATTAGTTGGCCAATTAATTTCTTTCTATTTATAGTAGAGATGGGGTCTCGCTCTTGCTCAGGCTGGTCTCGAACTCCTGAGCTCAAACGATCCACCCACCTCGGCCTCCCAGAGAGCTAGGATTACAGGCTTGAGCCACCGCGCCCGGCCCTTAATTGCTTTCTTAATTTATTTCATTCAGTTTTCTTACCAGCTTATCTATATAGGTTTTTATTTTATTTTTCTAACACATTTATTCTTTGACACAGATAGGAAAGGCCCCTAAAAATAGCTAACTAATAGTTCATAAAGGTTTAAAACTAGATGCTGCTTTTGGAAGCATCTAGACTACTGTCTAATCTGCTTTTGGATTCTATAGCCCAAATTTCAAAACAATATTTTGGGGACTAGATAGGATTGGTAACATTTTTTCTTAAGTAGAGTGTTAAAAACACACACAAAGTTTATCATTATCTGTATTAATTAGGAATAGGCTTTGCTGTATATCACTAAAGCCAGAAATAAAAAATCAAGGGAGTTTATTTCTCTCTCCATATGAAAAAAGAGTCTGGAATTGAGCAGTCCAGAGCTGGTATGGTGGTTCCAGCAGACCAGGCTGTTTCTGTCTTGCTGCTCTGCCATCCTCCGCCCTCACAAGTAGTCCAACATGGCACTTGTGCTCCAGGCAGCAGGATGGAAGGAGTGACTACGAAAAGCACACCACCTTCTTTTAAGGAAGATTTACAAAATTCCCATCCAATCTCTGCTTGTATCTTTTTGATCAGATTTCAGGCTTATGCTGCTCCTGGTTGGAAGAAGCTGAGCTCAAAGCCACCTTGATTAAAATCAGGACTTTTTTTTTTCCATAGGGAAGATAAGAAAGGAAAGCTCATGAAAAGAAACTGATTATCCCAAAGTAATAGAGCCCAATTTGGTTGTAGATTTATTATCTGAGTAATGTTCTTTCTACTCCACTGAGTATTAATGTTAGTTAATTCTATTACATCGTGCATGGGCTACAATTCCATGGTATTATCTAGAAAGGCTCAAAGGGTATATATGGAGCAGGATCTTCCTAACATAGCTTAGATACAACTCTGAAGACTTGATAAAGACTGCTTATGGAAATGAAATCTTACCAGAACAATCTAGGGAATGAACAAAGACTTTGCTGTGGAAAGCAATGTGTTAGAAAAATAAAGTCCTGGTGGAATGATATTTTGAAAGTTCATTATGATTACAAATGATTTTAAAAAACTAAATATCAGTATTATAATAGAAACTTCTTATTCCCAGCTAGATATTTTAGAATCATCTATAGCAAAATTATAGTTGGCTTTTTAAAATATCTTTTGTTCAGTCTTTATAGTAACTGCCTCTTCTCAATTTTATGAACACGGAACACTGACATACAGGTTTCTTCTGTGTGAAGAAGTCAGTTGTGTGTTTTGCCAACATTTGAAGAGCTAAGGATAACTTATGGAAAACACCCAGTTTCTATGTATAGGCTCAAAATAAATAGGAAAAAAACTTGTTCCTCAGTTTTGTTTACTGGATTTTGTTTTTCGTGTAATGTGGTGGTAAAAAATAGTAATGAATGGATTATAATAGACTTTAGTTTGTTGCTATTTTTAGTAGAAACAACAACAAAGCCACTTAGCAGTGAAATAGTTGGGTGAAAGATTTATCTGAATACGTTATCTAATTATTCCTATATAGTAGCTGAGTTACTATTGAAGGGGCACTTCTTTAGCCCTACGTTTTCATAATATCTGTGGCTTATGATTTATAGAAGAGTTAATCCCTGAACTATCCTAGTAAGCTGTTCTTAATCTAATTAACTTATATTTAATAAAAATGGGCCCGGCATGGTGGCTAATGCCTATAATCCTAGCACTCTGGCAGGCCGAGGTGAGAGGATTGCTTGAAGGTCAGGAATTCAAGAGCAGCCTGAGCAAGAGTGAGACCCTGTCTCTACTAAAAATAGAAAAATTATCTGAGTGTTGTGGCATGGGCCTGTAGTCCCAGCTGCTCAGGAGACTGAGGCGGGAGGATCAGTTGAGCCCAAGAGTTTGAGGTTGCTATGAGCTATGGTGACACCACTGTACTCTAGTCTGGGTGACAGACCGAGGCCCTGTCTAAAAAATAAATAAATAAAATGAAAGAAAGTTGAAGTAACAGTAATTAATTGTTCTAACCATTTCTTGTTGATTATCTTTCATTCTTAGGTGGTACTTTGCTGTTATCTCTGTTTCTGGGGTTTTTGCAGTGACTTTCTCTGTGGTATTTGCATATGTAGCAGATATAACCCAAGAGCATGAAAGAAGTATGGCGTATGGACTGGTATGAGTATTTATTCTATACCTTTTATATCTGCTGAAAAATAACTTGTTCTTAAAGTATATTTTATTATAAGGAGTGCAAACCTTTACAAGATGTATTTTTTGCACAAAATATATTTTGTAATAAAATCACCCATTAGATTACATTTAAAATTTTTTTCATTTTACAAAGGCATGTAAGTTCTGATACTTTCCACTCATGAAGTATTTATGTCACCTGTCAGAATCGAAATGACAGTTGCATATTTTACCTCATTAGAGCCCTTTTTTAACAGAATCTTAAAATCAATAATTATTTAATATTAGTATGACATGAATTAAAAAATTACTACCCCTATTCAATGCCTAATCTAAAATACAAGAGGCTTACATCTGGCTTGAGGATCAGTTAACCTTTTCTGTAGCTTCGTAGACCATATATAGTCTCTGTCTCATTCTTTTGTTTTTGTATGTGTACATGTGTTTGTAACTCTTTAAAGATGTAAGGACCATTCTTAGCTAGATGTAAGCCACAAGCAGTAAGTAGTTTGCCAACCCCTGCACACTGTTTTGGTCAATAAACTAAATAATGGCGGTCCAGTCTGTCATCTGTCAGATCTAGCAATAGAATGGCTACTATAGGCACAGTAATACACAGATCATTCTTAGATAGCCAGAAGTAGGACAGTGATGAGTTTCAGTAAATACGGGACAAGCACTTTTTACTAAATAAGGACCAAATATTGTGTCAGGCTGAGTCTTAGTTTTACAAGGGACTGAGCTCTGATTCAAAGGATACTATAACAAAGAATTGTGGAATTAGGAGGTTTAGGGGTAAAGGGAATACCTACAAGTGACAGATTTGCAAAAAAGAACTAATGATTTCAGTTTTAAACTTGAAACTTAAATGATGTGAGACTGGTAATAGGAGTTTTTTTAAACAGCTTTATTAAGGTATAGTTACATACTTTCATAAAATTCATCCATTTTATGTATATAATTCAGTGAATTTTAGTAAATTTATACAGTTGTGTTAACCATCACCAAAATCCAAATTTGGGGGGGCGGGTCCGAGTGAAGTAATTTAATTTGCCATAGCCAAAGCTTTGAAATAGACAGTTTTCAACCTGGAGACTTTGTGTATTAAAAGCATATTGCGGCAAATGACTATTTTAATCTTCTAGAAATACTGTGGATGCAGGTAAAAGGGGGAATGATCTTTGTGGTCCTCTCTCTAACCAGAAAGAAATGACTACTAAGTGGGGAGAATTAGGAAGGGAAGTGGCATAAAAGACCTATACTCTGCCCTTTGCTCATTGCTTTGCAAATGTGGTCTCTGTGAATGCCCTCAGATATCTCACTGACACCCACTGTGAGAACCATTGTCCCTTTCCCTACGAGGGAGCCAGAGCTGCAGGTCTCCTGCTGAGACCCCGGTCCCTTGGAGACCACAGGGAGGGCTGCTGTAATAAATTCCACCACAGTCCAGTTTTAGAACATTTTTCTCAGCCCAAAGGGTTCCCTTATGCCCATTTGCCATCTATCTCCATTTTACTTCTGACCCCAGGCAACCAACAATCTACTTTCTGTCTCTCTGGTTTTGCCTTTTCTAGAAATTTCATATAAATGAAATAATATAAAATGTAGTCTTTTGTGTCTGGCTTCTTTCACTTAGCACAGTATTTTGGGATTTATCCATGTTGATACTATAGATCAATAATTTGTTTCTTTTTATTTCTGTGTAGTATATTCCATTGTACGGTATAAACTACATTTTGTTTATTCACCAGTTGATGGACATTTGGATTGATAGCTAGATGATTGAAATTATTAGAATTTTATATATTTGTTCAAATAATTGACCTTTGAAGGTTGAATAAACAGCTGCAAATAAGCACTGCTGTGAAGATTAAATTTTCCATCCAAAAGTCAAAAATGGCATAGAAACAGAATAAAGTTCCAACATTAATTTCTAATTACCCTTTACTGGACTTGAACTCCTGGCCACCTGTGATCCTCCCTCCTCAGCCTCCTGAGTAGCTGGGACTACAGGCACACTCCACTGTGCCTATGAGTGTGGTTTCTATCTAGTATTATCTGCTGTCACATCTTCTGCTAATTTGCAGGCCATTTGTCCAGTAGACTGGATATGTCTGAGGTTAAGAGGTTTTTCTCTTGTGTTTTTTCTACTTTAATCTCCATCTTCACCAGGCTTGAATAGACTTCCTCAGAGTTTTAGAGATGTTCTCAACGCCTGGTATGTGTGATGTCATTCTTCCTAACCCTGCCACCTAAAAAGATTACCAAGTTCAATTTGTTCCAGGTCTTAACACTATCATCGATGAGAAGAGATATCTCAAAGTTGTTAAGCTTTATGTCAGCTAGCCCTAAATATGTATCAAGATAAATGTTCATTTAATTTTAATTTTAATATTGAAAAAAAATCACAATGAAATTGGATTTCCTTAGAGCAGTGGATTTTAGATTCCTTTCACAGAAAGCACTAAGAGTTTTGTGGAGGCGCTCTCAAGCCTTGCACGGGAGGGGGCATTTAGACTGCCCAACACCCCAACCCTCCTTCATTTAAAACAGTTTTTTTTCTTTTTTAAAATCTGTTTTACCTATGAATTTGTCAATAGGATTAATTTGAACAAAGGGCTCCAAGGCTTAAAAGAAAGTTTGAAGTCCCTGTCCTGAGAGGCTATTACATTTTTTTTAAGGCAAGAATTGAATTTTTTTGTCTTCTTGCAAAAGTGTAAGAAAAGTGGCATAGGTAGGACGAAGAAAGGGAGAGTGCAACAGAAGGTCTCACGTAAGTCAAGATGATGAAAGGAGTTATGTGGTGATGAAGTAAAAAGGCATCTCGACTAATTCCTTTCTATCCTTTATTTGTTGCAGGTTTCAGCAACATTTGCTGCAAGTTTAGTCACCAGCCCTGCAATTGGAGCTTACCTTGGACGAGTGTATGGGGACAGCTTAGTGGTGGTCTTAGCTACAGCAATAGCTTTGCTAGATATTTGTTTTATCCTCGTGGCTGTGCCAGAGTCATTGCCTGAGAAGATGCGGCCAGCATCATGGGGAGCTCCCATTTCCTGGGAGCAGGCTGACCCCTTTGCGGTAAGTTTACACTTTCTCCTTTTCTTGTGATTCAGTGAAGCATTAATATTTTGTTGTGGATGTTTCTTTGGGAAAACATCTTGAAAGATTTTTTTTTTTAACATTTTGACATACTATGAGGGAGTTGGGGAGAATGAAATAAGCTAAAAAAAGGCCACTAGTTGTCTTTGTGTGTGCTATCAAAAGGAATCTTCAAGGAATCATCAAAAAGAAAGTGTTTTTGATGTAAAACCTTATATCAGTCTTTTTCTTGTTCTAGTCCTTAAAAAAAGTGGGGCAAGATTCCATAGTGCTGCTAATCTGCATTACGGTGTTTCTCTCCTACCTACCGGAGGCAGGCCAATACTCCAGCTTTTTTTTATACCTCAGACAGGTAAAATCCTATTCTACCATGGTAGACTTTACTTTCATTGTTTAATGCCATGATAAAAATATTTAATCTTAAGAGAGCTATAACAGTATAGACCTTTACAAATGAATATCATTTTTTAAACAGTCCATTAGACTTAACTTCCTGTTTGGTGTGGCTGATGTTCCTTATGCATTTCTTATGGGGGTATTTTGTATATTAAGATTGTTAGCTTAGACAAAAAGATGGAGTTTTTTTCACCAACATAGATGATGAGTTTATCCATTGCTTATAGAGGTGATGGGATGATTTAATCAGTTAATCTGTTCCAAACAGTTAGTGATTTAGAGCATATATAAGTAGAGCAGCTAGCCAAAATGAGAACAAAAGAAAAAAATGGTTTTTTTTCTACTTGGCACTAATCTTACTAGGCAGAGATCAAGCCGCTATCAATACCTGTAAAAAGCACAAAATGCTGCAATATTTATTTGTAAAATGATTGTGAGTGCTTGATACCTGTCTTCAATTTAGTATATCCAAACAAGGGACCTACCATGTAAAAGTAGGTATTTTTAGTATGTTAGGACATGTTATATTTCTTCTAAAGAATGCTTTGTTTATAAATGAGTTACATTTATTTTTTTCTGGCCCATTTAATGTTAATATACAAATAGTTGCATTAGTATGCTATTTGTTATATATTTTTATTCATTAATGTTACTTTTTTTGGAAACCTTCTAGATAATGAAATTTTCACCAGAAAGTGTTGCGGCATTTATAGCAGTCCTTGGCATTCTTTCCATTATTGCACAGGTGAGTTTTTTGTTTAGAATGATGTCATAGAGGGTGACCATGGCTGGCCATTGACATGGGGCCTCATAGAGTAATGGTATCTTCATGGAGTCACCAAAGTCAGAAGTTTGAGGTCTGTAGGTTCAGAAACTGAATTTTGTTAGTGTAGCTAGTATTTTGGGAATTAATACATATTAATCAGTATATGATATATAAACCAAAAAGCCAGCTTATTGTTGTGCACTAGAGGGTATACACTGGTATGAAGTCAGAAATGTTATGTCTATTGTTAGTCCTTATTCTACGGTTGGCTCACTCATTCAGCAAATATTTATTGAATACCTACCATGTGTCAGGCACTGGGGATATAGCAGTGAACTGAACTAAATTCCTGGTGTTGTAGCATTTACATTCTAGTGGGATAAGACAGAAAATAAAAAGTCAGTATAAATGTATGAGGTATAGTGAGAACTACAGAGAAAAGGGGGAAAGGGGAAATAGAGAGTAACTGGTGGCAGAGTGTTATGGGTTGAGGGGAAGGCGTTGCTTTTGATACAAGGTGACATTTGAGCAGAGAAGCAAAGGTATGAGGAACAAGCTGTGGGAATATCTGGAGAAAGGGAATTATAAGCACTGGGAACAGAAATAAAATCCCAAGGAGAGACTGTACCTGGCATGTGTAAGAATAGGAAGGGGGCCAGTATGGCTCTAGTGGAGTGAACAAGGGGAGAGTGTTAGGAAATGAAGTCCAAGAGGTAGTGAGGGACCAGATCAAGTGGGGCCTTATAGGTCATTATAAGACTTGAGTAAGATAGGAAGCCATTGGAGAGTTTTGAGCAGAGGAATGACTTGAAAGTATGTATCTTGGAAGCCCAGTTGGTAAATAGTGGTTGTTTGATGAATAAGATATTAATCAGCAGAGGGATTTGGATTTTCTTAGGCAATTTTCTTCATCCTGGCCTCCAAATTATCTCTTTTCCACAGTAAAATACTATTTTTCTCCAGTGACAATAATTCTCTCACACAGGGTCTTTCTCATTTCTGTAAAAAGCCTCACTCCTTGTTTGCTATTTGGCTTACCTTTTTCTAGAGTCTCTGAAAATGATCTACTCTCAGTTAACACTTTTTCCCCACCTTAGTTCAATCTGCTAGATTGCAACTTTCATTGTTTTATTCAACTTTTAAGAAAATGGAAGATAGGGGTCCTTTGAATTGGATTCTTGGATGGTTCACCATCCCTTAGGTGGGATGCCTTCTGCAGATCTCATCATTTATGACTTTTTGGTGGGTTACTGATAAACTTCAAGTTTAAATTTAAATCCTATAATATACATCCTCCATGTCCCCACACATACATACACATGGCATTGTGTATTAGTACTGTTTCTAACTTCAGTTTTATCCTGAATATTCTTGATCTGGAAAAACTAATTGCATTTAAATATTTATGCCTAGCCATCAGATAAATGCCCTTCAACTTTGGAGGAAAATATATTGTGTAAAAAAGACTTTAAAAAAAAAATGCACCTTTTTGAAGTAAAATACAAAGGAAAATATACAAATAGTAAGTGTAGAACTAGATGAATTACCGAAGGTTAACCTGAGGCCAGGCGCAGTGGCTCATGCCTGTAATCCTAGCACTCTGGGAGACCAAGGCAGGAGGATTGCTTAAGCTCAGGAGTTTGAGACCAGCCTGAGCAAGAGTGAGACCCCATCTCTACTAAAAATAGAAAATTAGCCAGGCAGTGTGGCATGTCCCTGTGATCCCGGCAACTCAGGAGGCTGAGGCAGGAGGATCACTTGAGCCCAGGAGTTTCAAGTTGCACTGAGCTATGATGCCACTGCACTGTACCCAGGGCAACAGAGTGAGATTCTGTCTTAAAAAAAAAAAAAAAGAAAAGAAAAGAAAATGGTTGACCTGACCTTGTAATCCTAGGATTCAATCCAACAACCTTGGTCTTAGTTTTCTTTTCCATATATTGCTAAGATTAGATCTGCTAATATTTTGTTTAAGATTTAGGCAAAGAGAAAAGGCTAACATTTACTGTAATGGCACTTAAAAGATTGATAGCTGTAAGGTCTTAACTTCTGTTTCATATTTAACTGATCATGGGAACTGTAGGCACCTAATAAATTTGAACTGCAGACTGATGAGTTGAAGGTGCTTTAGGGGGATTTTTTCCTCTGTTCATCAGATGGCACCTGGCACAGGGATGTAAGATGAAAACCAGTCTCTGAGAGTGCAGAATCTGGTAGAGTAGACATATAAATAAAGGAGAGGAGCGTAGTTGGATTTATATTGGAAAGATCACTACAGCAGCAGAGTCCTGAAGGCAGTAAGACTGGAAAGGAGCAAGCAGTACTCCAGCCAGCATTGTTGACACCACATGGATTTAGACAGCCATGCAGCCCACTAGGGAAAAGGTCCGTAAGTGCCCATTCAGCTTTTCATGCCTACCTAGAAGCACAGTTCTTGATATGGAAAATCATATTAAGAACAGTGAAAAAATTAGTTGGATTTCAAAAACAAGTGAATAGGAGTGTATACTCTGCATGTAAAAATTGATACTACGTTTTTATGTTATATATGAACTACTAAAATATTACATATATAACCCCAAAAGCGGAAGAATGATGTTATGTTCTCATTTCTGCAGAAATACACAATTGAGAATGACTTGTCCCTTGTTGACCTCTCCTGCCACTGCAAGACCAGTGTCTTTCTCCCTCTTCCCCAGAAGCACAGAGCTACTCATAGTGCTCCATTTATCATTTGTGCCTGTGTTTATTTTCTTACCCATGTGCCTTTGTTCCTGCTATATTTGTTGTCTCCCCTTCCTGTACCCTAAGTATCCATTTTCTGGGTTCCCATATCTCTATGATTGTACAGAATCCACTGTAGTATAGATTTTATCTGTGTTTATTTCTGATATTTTACCCTCAGTAGTTTGTGAGCCCTAGTGGACTTCTGAATAGATTTCAAGGTCAGGACTATATCATATTTATCTCTGTCACCCTGCACTGCCTGTAACCCAGCAGGTGCTAAATTAAAGGTCATTGGTTTTTTTCATAGTATTTTTAAAACCTTAAAAATTAATAGTAAGGATTTAAAAATCAGGAAGTGTTACGTGAAATTATGGATAGCTTCTCCCCAAAAATGATTAGATCTGCTAACACTAGAGGGACCCACCTTCCAGTGGGAGCCAAATAGCTGTCCCCTTTGGGGCCTTTTCTGTGTGGTTTGCCACAGGTCTCATTACTGATATGTGAGTTCCTAACACTTTCACTAAATAGATACTTTTAAGAGGACACAGATATAGTTCTACACATTTTTTTCCTCTGTATTCTCATATCTAGTCATCTGTGTGCCTCCAGGCCAATTCCTGAGCTCTTATTTGACACACAGGCTGGACATTTCAGCCTTAACATGGCCAGAACTAAAATCTGGATTCCCCTACCCCACTCCCCCTGCCCGTGCTCTTGATCTCATTTGGTGGCATCACCACCTCTGGTTATTTGGGCCAGAAACCTCGACATTCATGATTCCTTTCTTTCTCCTTAGCCCACATCCAGTTTGTCACCTCTATCTCCAAAATATATCCTGAATCCGAGCATTTCTCATGCTCTTTGTTACTAGGAACCCAGTCTAAGCCATGGCAGTAGCCTTCATCTGGTGTCTCTGCTTTCATTCTTGCCTTCTTACAGTTCATTCTCCACTTGGCAGAGTTAATTTTTGTAAAATGGAAATTTAATCTCATCTCTTTTCTGTTTAAACTTACTTTCTGGCCAGACATGGTGGCCTATACCCATAATTTCAGCACTTTGGGTGGCTGAGGCAGTCCACAAGTTTGAGAGCAGCCTGAGCAACATAGTGAGACCCAGTCTCTATGAAAAATGAAACAATTAGCCAGGCATGGTGGTGCAAGCCTATAGTCCCAGCTACTTGAGAGGCTGAGACAGGAGAATTACTCAAGCCCAGGAGTTTGAGGTTGCAGTGAACTGTGATGACACCACTGAACTCTAACGTGGGCACCAGAGCAAGACCCTCTCTCGAAAAAAGAAAGGCCTTCCCTGGATCCTAGTTCACATATCTGTCACACTACCCTATTTTATTTTCATCATAGCAGCTACAACCTGCGAGTATCCTACTTGTTAAATAAGCATGCTCGTATCCATCTTGCCTCCACTAGAATGTAGTCTATGTGCTGACTGGTACTTTGAGTTTTTTACTATTGTGTCCTCAGACCTACAATAAGAGTTGGACTTATTAGGAACTTGGCAAGTGTTTGTTGACAGACTGACCAAGGTGATGTCAGTGTTAACTGTTAATCAGCTGTGTCATCTTGGTTAAGTCATTTAACCTTTGGGACTCAGTTCTCTCATCTTCAAAATGAGAGTTAAATTAAGGGAAGCAAGCTAATTATTTTTTCTGTCTAGTACACTGTATTAAGTAATTTATTCCATTGTTATTGAGTTGAGAATATTGTGACATTAAAACTCATGCATGCTTTCTATAAAGTTAAGAACTTAGTAGGCGCTAGGGATACAAAGGTGAGTAAGAGAAGAGTCCCTGTCCTCCTGCCCTCAAGAAGAAAATCTATGTCCCTAGATAGAATGTCATGTGATAAGGATCAGTGTCCTTGTGGCTTGGGGTCACAAGATGATAAGATGTGGGAGAGAGGGAGTGTGAGGGGAGTTCACACAGCAGTAGGCCTAATGTAGTAATTCTGTATATAAGACATTACCTCAGGCAGGGGGAATTAGTATTTCTGAATTGTTTTCAATTTTAATGACTCATCTCATGGCCTTAAGAAAATATATTTACCATTTTTTTCTAGTTACTACATCTATAAAATGGAAATGGGGCCAGTAATGTGCTCTATCTGAGCCTTATTAATGAATTGGAATTTATTCTTTGAGAATAGCTTCCCACAAAGGGGAAGATACCAATTTCTATAAGTAAATACTTACTGGCTAGCTGGGTTGGATGAAGGGCTATGAGTTGACTGCATCTTATAAGCATTTTTTTTTTTAATATTCATTATCTATGCTTGAGAAGCATCAGCTTCTTAGACGAGCATTACTGAAAGAATGCATGCTTGGGGGTACACAGCTGGCCAGTTCATCCTCTTCTCACTGAGCTGGGCCTGCTGGTCAGTGCTCTTTACTTCCTTGTCTCATGGCTGAAGTGGCAGGTATTTCATCATAGGTGAAATCTGTATTTTTTAACAGCACTCCTTCCTCTTAGGTTGCATTTAGCAATGAATGATGAGAACAAATGTTTTCTGCCCTGTGAGTTCCTAGAGCCATAAAAGGAATCACAGCTTTTTAGATGAAACTGCTATATTTGGGGATATTCTTGAAAGTAGTTTCCCGAAAGTTATTTAACTTTGCATATAGTTCCTTGTCCTTCCCAGACAATTTGATGCCATAGAGCTTTGAGTATACTCATAGTTTGCTTTTTCATAATTAATTAAAACCAGTCTTTGATACATTCTACAAATAAAATCAAGAGATACTAGAATCCTAATCATTTCTAATCTTTTGGTTATTTTTTATAATATTGGCCACCAGCCCACCTGTAAACCATGGATAAGGTTATTTACCACCTTAGAAAGAAGTAACAAGATCATACAGGTTGCATTTGACTGGGGGCAATAAAAATTGAAAATCTTCCGCATACTTGTCAGAGTGGAAAGTACTGACTTTATAGTGAAAGGATGATCACATGTTTCTTTCAGTTGAAGGTTTTTTTGGTTAACTGCTGGCTTTGGGTGAGTTCCCTTCTGTGGCTATGGTTGCCGAGGTGTGTAATTCTACAAGACAGCCAGGCCTTGTGGAATTCAGTCTTTCACTCAAGTGATTTAAGTGAAAGTCTTAAGAAAGCTGTGAGTCCTAATTATTCAAAAATCCTTAAAAGAATCTGTATTTGCTTTTCACTGGCATATTTGTGATTAGATTGTTAAGACTGTTTCAATTTAAAGAATTCTAGGCCGGGCGCGGTGGCTCAAGCCTGTAATCCTAGCTCTCTGGGAGGCCGAGATGGGCGGATCGTTTGAGCTCAGGAGTTCAAGACCAGCCTGAGCAAGAGCGAGACCCCATCTCTACTATAAATAGAAAGAAATTAATTGGCCAACTAATATATATAGAAAAAAAAAAAATTAGCCGGGCATGGTGGCACATGCCTGTAGTCCCAGCTACTTGGGAGGCTGAGGCAGCAGGATTGCTTGAGCCCAGGAGTTTGAGGTTGCTGTGAGCTAGGCTGACGCCACGGCACTCACTCTAGCCTGGGCAATAAAGTGAGACTCTGTCTCAAAAA